>JAGFPH010026458.1:0-10413 GCA_018207615.1 Philaenus spumarius
CGACGAACTAAAGAATAATGGGGTTTTCTATTTAAATTAAATTCACACGTGTTGTAAGTTTTTTTCTCTTTGTAAATTCATATCTATTTCTTTAAAGTGCACTATAAAACAAAAAGATCGTAAGTAGTAAACTAATTTAACTAAGTCTGCATTTGAATAATTTACCAATATAAGTTTTTGTATATCTAAGGTGAAATTATTAATAAATTGTTTGTAAACGGCTTGCACAGTGGCAGCACGTTACATACTTTGGGTTTATGTTTACAACTTCAATTAATATAAGTCTTGTGAAGTTGATTTTCTTAAAACATGATGTTAAATAACTAATGTAGGCTATATAATACGTCATAAGATTTGCTTTGAGGATATAAAATGAATATAAATTCAACCTTTTATCATCAATATACTTTTTTATACAAATTTAAAGAAAATATACCTATTTGTTTAACTTCGGAAACATTCCTACATCTAAACAGCTGATTTCACCCATCATCTGTAATACTTAAACAAACCCAGCATAGATTATAGTTTGGGGTTATGTTTACAACTTCAATCGTTATAATAATTTCTTGCAAAGTTGATTTTTTAAATATGAGTTATAGAACTAGTGTATGCTATATAATATATATGTTGTAATATTTGCTTTAAGGTTATAAACTGTATATAAATACGTTTTATCATCAATATATTTGTTTATATAAATTTAAAGAAGAGATATATTTGTTTAACTTTGGAAACATTTGCACATCTTCGTATAACATATATAAGATTATTAATTTCTTTACTATAATATAATTCTCTTCTAAATCATTTGATCTATCAATATGAAAAAAAAAACAATTAAAAGATAGTATTTTTATCTTTCTTTAAATATAATAACGTTTGTAAATAAAAATTTTAAAAAACTACCATTATTACATTTACAAATTTATTTTCACAAACAAGTGCCAGAAATGGAAGAGGAAAAATGACACACTAAGTTCATATGCAATCTTAGACACTATATTACAAAAAAGCAGTAAAATGACAATAATATTTAAGTCATTCCTAAAATGTAAAGGTACCTAGGCAAAATTCTATTTTAAGTATAAAAAGTACCTTATTGGTTCAAAAGCAAATCTTTCGACAACACCATGACTAATACTTATGTTTTCTTTCAGTACCGGTACCGTAGTCCTTTTTTATATATAGATGTGCAAGGTTTGAAAACCTATTTCATTGACCTATTGAGGTCATTGACACAGAGCTAATGAGAATGGTTGCAGCATTTCTCAAAGCATTGAATAAGTTTGGAAATGTTTATTGTTTGATTATTCTTTTAATATTTTACATTCTTGTTTTCCTCAAGGTATGAAGTTGATTTTGTAAAGTCAATAAGTAGCCTACAGTTTTTAGCAATAGATATTTCCGCTTTGAGTAGAAAGGTATTTATTTTTCCTAAATCACGATACTTTTCAAAAACCTTTCTGATTGTTCAAAATCTAAATCAAACAAACCATCAACAGCATTAGCTAGTTCTAGTGATTATTCATTAAACTGATCAACTAGCCTTTCAGTGACAACATCTAGTACTCCGAAGTAAACATTGGATTTCCAATAGTTTGTATAACTTTGACTTTCTTGCACTGTTTCTAGATTCTGAGAATTTCCAATTTGTACGTGGTCAAGTAAATTTGGGACGCTTAGCCCCCCCAAGCCCTCCCCTTTAACCGCCTATGGCTGTGAGGCAGGTTAAACATGGATGGACAGTTTGTGGATAAAGCCTTAGTTGGAACCCAGAATGTTTATGTTAAGATAAAAGTTTCAAAAATGTAGGCATTTAGTTTATACAGCTTTTGAATTTACAAATAAACAAGTAAACAACTCCCCCAAATTAAAAATGTACAATGTTTTTCTTGCTTTGCTTCTTACATTAGCATTTTAAGTCTGAAAATATAAATTTCAGATTTATGAGATTATTTTTTAAAATTTATTATTGAATATAGAATCATTTATGATTTGAATTGATAGAAATATTACATACATACCTTTCAGAATTATTAGTGAGTTCTTTATTTATTTTACTTTAATGACCCCAGAACTTTTGTATAGACTATACATGTTCACAACAAACCTTGATAACCGTCTACAGTCCTTTTTTTGTCCTTATTGATGAGATTACCAGTTTGGAGTCTCGAATTAGTTGGCCAACGATGAAGTGTTTTTTTAAATGTAGGTACTGTGATAATTTGTTTAAATGTTTTGTGTTTAGTTTAAATTATTTATTTTAAATTATATTTCAGTGAAAAATGATGTGTACTTCATGTTTGAGTTCGTACTCGACTTGAAAATGGAGACATGAATCTCCAAAACCGGTGGTCACAACAATAAAGACAACAAAAAAAGGACTGTAGACGGACATCAAGGTATGTAAACATATATAGTCTAGTGAGTTCTGTATATCTATAAAATGCTAAATTTTACAATCCTGTAAGTAAAGTTTCCATGACATGACGTAGATTATCTGTGGGTTCTCAACTTGTGGGGCCAAATAACTTACCTGTTATCCCCATCACCACTGACAGCGTACTTCATATTGTTGGTTATGGATAGATAGTTGGTTGGTCCTAAGGCAGAGTGCAGCAGTGTAGCATTATCTGCCAGCCAGACTGTAAGGACACCTTGCCTGTCACCTGACACTACTCTTCTGCTGTCTGACATAACTCCAACAGCAGTGACAGTAGCTTGATGGCCCTGGAAAAATTAAATTATTATAATTTTATATTTGACAACTGAAATATCTATGTAAAATTCACAAAAATAATTTGTAACATAACAGCTTTTCTAACACAAGAATTTCTCTGTTAACACATTTTTTAATTTGTAAATTTTCCATATTATACGCATACAAAAATCTGTAGGCCTACATATTAACTTACTTGATTGTGTATTTTTCAGCAATAGGACCCTTATAAGTTTTAAAAAATTATTATGCATACTATTTTGTTTTCCAAAATTACAACAATTTTTGTTCACACAAAATCCTATCATCTGGACTGCCAACTAATCGGATCATTGAGAAGATCTAAAGTTGTAACTTTTTATTGATTATTTTTTTTTTTTTTAATATTTATTTATCTATGTTTCCAACTAAACAAACTTTAAAGTATAGGGATTGTCCAATCATGAATTAATTGAATAATCAGAACATCACTAACACTTTTACTACTTAACTATCTAGTCCTTTATATTAAATCCATTGCTACAAAAATCTCTAAATACAGCATTAACATGTGTTTAAAAAATATACCTTCAAAAAATACCCCAATTAATTATTGATATGAAATGAAATATTTCTACACATTGCTCCAGCATTAACATGTGTTTAAAAAATATACCTTCAAAAAATACCCCAATTAATTATTGATATGAAATGAAATATTTCTACACAGAGTATTCAAATACACACAAAAATTACATTATAAAATTATCTCTCTATTATGTAACAAAATTCCTGTCATTCTCGCAAAAACTCTGGACCCACTGCGAACGCATCAGGAACTAGCTCACCGCTATCCTTACTACTCACCCAGATCAAAGCCGCTTCTGTCCTAAACAAATCATTACCACGAAAATATCAGAGTACACAATAATATGTTTGAATTTGCTTCATTACAAGTGTAGATGAAACTCCGTATAGGTAGCGATCAGGAACGGAGCTCTCTAGTGGTCTTTATAAAACTTATGTGAGCTTGACACTGAACACTATGAGAAGTGGCCGATGCACAGTGCATTGAACACCAACCCCCATATTGGGAGTATTTTCAATACACAATGCATTGTGTGCTTCGCACGCCAACCCCTGTATTGGAGTATTTTCAATACACAATGCATTGCGTGCTTCGCATGCCAACCCCCCGTATTGGGAGAATTTTCAGTACACAGAGTATTGCGTAGTACATGCAAAATTTAAGCCTATGAGCATTCGCTTTAAAATATTAGTAATATAGCCTGACCAGGGAAAACGCCGCTTCAGGAGTCGGACGCAGGAGAGCCGAACCCAAGGAAGCGAGACCCGTTACATTATTACGAAGAAAGGTTAAAAAATAAAAAACAAAGTAATTTCTACTCATTTAGGCTGTAAATATAAAAAATAAAAGGTCAGCTAATAAATTTGCGTAGCAGTGAAAGTGTTAACAGGACTTAGAAGTTACGTAATAAAACATAGGTTACAAGTAAATTACCTATGTAAAGTAAAGCGACTTGCATCACATGTATCCCTTGGCTTCTAAGCTAAACAGCTCTTCTACGAAGTATTTTTTTTTTCGCCATTAGATCTCAGTACATGATAGACTTACAGTTATATTCCTTGGCCACAAACATTTTAAAGTGTTGAAGAGTTTCTGCACTTAACTCTATTATTAAAAAAATGTCACTTGTATCCCTTGGCTTCTCAGCCCTTCATATGAGAATGGATTATTGTTGCTATAAACCCCTCCCCATCACAGATAATTTACTGGATATAAGTATTGTTAAGAAATTTGCAGGGTACTCAGCTTCCTAAGTGGTAGGATATTTCAATTAATTTTTAACCTATAATTTTATGAAATAAAGGGGATCTTTTATCATGTACATATATTTATGTTACCATATGAACTTACCTAGTTAGTGTTAATAGTGGTGATTCATAAAAATATGTAATTCTAAAATTGTGATGTGAAAATTGATATATTACCGATAGGGCGATAGGGAAGTCATTTGTTGATGAGTACCACCTCATGTGGCTATTTAAAGATGGATAAATCATTAGTCGATCTGTATAGATTGGTCATGCTATAATAATAATTAAAAAAATATATATTTATGTACAATCAAACATGTGCCTTTTTTGTTTTCTGAACTAAGAGTAAAATTATGTATAGTTACATTTTTTCTTTGTTCAAATTCACCACAGAATAAATACATATAAAACATAAATAACACTTTGGGTTTTTAGTACACAAATCTATCTTGTTGAAAGCTGTAAAAAAACACTCCAAATAAATTTAAATTTTAGATTACCTTAAATATAGACACCACTAGACCTAGTGTAAGTCCCCAGACTCGCACAGTTTTGTCTTCGGAGCCTGAGATGGTAAATAGCCCGTTGGGAGAAATTGCAATACAAGTAACCGAGGCTGAATGTCCTTCCATGGTAGAATGCAACTCATGTGTATTTAGCTGCCACACATTGACAAGACTATCCATTCCTCCTACACAGAAATTTGATCATATTTATGTAAACACAACTTAACTAAAGGCACACAAAACAGTGAGATTTTACAGTGAGATTGAAAAGTTGCACATGCCATAGAAACATTACTATAACTAGTTTTGTATCTTCTACCGCTTGATGGAATTGTAGGTATAAGGTTGAGTCAAATATAAACCGGACATTTTTATATAGATTTATCAGGGCTGTGCAAATAGTTTGAAAATAGAATCGAATCTGAATCCATTTCGGGATTCAATTCCGATTCGATAGTCGAATCCGCCATGCAAAAATATTCGGATTCGTATTAGAAAACGAATCCGCTAATCCAGATTCGGTTCAAAAGATCGAGTAGTGACCGAAAAGATTCAAAAATTTTTCAAGGATAAAACGGTACGAATGTGAAAAAGTTGTTAACGGTTTTGAACAGAGTATCTTGCACCATGATAGGCTGCTGTGAATTAAATATTTTATTGCAGCATATAAGTGTTGCAGTTTGATTTTTAAAATTTTTGACATTAACTGATTTAATTAGCCTATTAAATTTGTATTATGATATTCACTTATTAATTATTATTAACTAAATTATGATACCAGTTAGTAGGCGGGCTGTATTTGATTGTGTTAAATTCTCAATAAAAAGAAGTTGGACTTGGATTCAATTTTAGTTTCTAATATAATTTAATTTTAAAATAAGCTGCACACAGTCCAATAAATAATAATTTTTATAATAACCTTGAGGTCTTTCTAATATAATATTCGGTATCAATTCGTCAAACTTTGGAGGATTCGGGTTCGATTTAGATTCGTAGACATGAGATTCGGATTCGTAGACTTGAGATTCGGACTCGATTCGGATTCGTAATTAGCCTAAAAATATTATTCGGATTTGATTCGGATTCGAAATTACTGAAAAAATATTATTAGGATTCGGATTCGATCTAGAATTTCTGGATTCGCACAGCCCTGACATTTATTGATCATGAAAAATACAAACGAAACCTTCAACTTTTCTCAACATAGGCTCCTGTATTCTACACATTTTCCTCAGTGGAAGCTTTGATAAGAATCAATAGGCATTTTATTCTTCATTAAATGAAAACAAAAATTCACATGTAAAGTTAATACAACAATTTAATAAGTAGGTACTATAAGTTACCAGTCTGCTGTCATCCATTCCTTGTTTTTCACCTTGTGACAACCGCGGTTTCGGGGTTACCCCATCATCCGGTCACATTAATTATAACACAAAATCACAAAAATAAAATAAAATCACATCACTCACTGTTAATTGAGATTGTCATAAAATATTTGTCACAAACACACGAACATAAACACGATGCACGGAACACAAAACAAGAACACTAAAACATGTGCACAATCCTTTAGCAATCCTTGTGAAAAACAAGGATTGGATGACAGCAGCAGACAGGTAACTTATACCTACTTATTAAATTGTTATCATTTTCCAATCCGGGAGCTTACATAATAAAGTTAATAGTTGTGAGATTTTTGATGTTAAACTTTATAAGTTACCACCATTCTGAAATTGTACAAAATAAAGTATTATTTTTATTTTAGTAAAATGTTAAATAAATAATAATGTTTTCCAAATCATCACTTAATCTTTTATCCTGTTCCAGAGATATATATTAAAAAAATATAAACACAAAATGACCGACTGGCAAAAAAAGTAAATCGTTTCCAGACATTTTTCAGCTCCCAAAACATTGTCATGATATTTTGAATCCCCTTATATATTTCATACTAAGTCGTAGGGTTATTACAAGTAAGTAATTTTGTTGATTTAAACATTAAGATGTTCTCTGTTTGAAGTTATCATTTATTAATGATGGATGTTCAATTTTATTATTAGTTATTCGGACATTTGCCATCATTTGTGTGTTAAAAAATCAATACACGGAATATAAATCAACTAACGTTATAAAGTGACTAACTACTAATAGGCCAGTCGGTAAAGGTCAATTTAGACCAAAAGTACCAGTAATTTGCAATACGGCTGAATTTTTTTTATAAGTACATTAAAGTATGTAGATTAACATAAAAAAAAGTTTACCAGTCTATCGATTTCCCAAAGTCGAAAAAAAAATCGATTATCATTTTTTTTCCGATTATCCTTAATATTTCGAGCTGGGATGAAGACAGAGGAAAATAAAAAATACCACCGTGTAGAGGAGGTATTTTTCAACAATAAAGGTCATATGTATTTATTTCGTCCAAGCAATGGTTTGTCTGGAAAAAATTCGATAATGTAGGTATGTATTTTGCAGCAGGGGAAATCACTAAAGGGGGACATCTTATTCATATATGAAGCGTTGGCTCATTCTAAATTGGCCGAATTATATCGAATTGAAACTTAACATAGGAGTTACAATATATATTTTAAACATTTATGCTGAGTCTCAGCTTGTTATCTTGAAAATTACCCGATCTAGAGCCACTTGACTTATTAATGGGTTTCTCGATTTTAGGAGTACCGGACCCATAAATTCATTTTAAACAGCTCCAGTTTAGAAAATTTTCAAAATATCAACCTGAAAGTTTTTTTACAAGTTAAATATATATATTCAAACAAGTTCAAGGAGTATAAACCTTTTTCATGATTTACTTTTAAAAGCACAAGTAAATTAAAAAAGTATAATTTTAGACCTTTTTAGATTTTTCATCAAAACACTTGAGTTGATCAGCTGCAGATTAGTCATTTTTAAAAATATAGTTTTTAAAATAAGTATAGCAAAAAACAATTGTATTTTTAACTTCTGTACCAATTTTTAAATCGCTATGTTCAAAAATGTCAAAAATGGAGTCGTTGAATCCAAAAGTGTTATAGTTAAAACGAGATAGGTAAAACAGAAGACTGTTTTCAAGCGCCTCGTTTTTAAAAATAACAAGAAAAAAATCGTTCATACTTACTAAGAATATTTATACTGGTGTACTCAACTTGTAAAACAAATTTGGTGTTGATATTCCAAAAATTGAAGAAACTGGAATAGATTGAAATTAGTTCGTGGGTCCGGTACTCCTAAAATCGATAATCGAAATCGACTCCTAGATCGCGTCATTTTCAAGATAACAAGCTGAGACTCAGCATAAATGTTTAAAATATATATTTTAACTCCTATGTCAAGTTTCAATTCGATATATTAAAATTCGGCCAATTTAGAATGACCCAACGCATCATATATGAATAAGATGTCCCCTTTTAGTGATTTTCCCTGCTGCAAAATACATACCTGCATTATCGATTTTTTTCCAGACAAACCATTGCTCGAACGAAATAAATACATATGACCTTTTTTGTTGAAAAATACCTCTACTACACGGTGGTATTTTTTATTTTCCTCTATTTTCATCTCAGATCGAAATATTAAGGATAATCGAAGATAAAAATGATAATCAATTTTTTTTTCGACTTTGGGAAATCGATAGACTGGTAAACTTTTTTTATGTTAATCTACATACTTTAATGTACTTATAAAACAAAATTCAGCCGTATTGCAAATTACTGGTAGTTGTAACCTATACCGACTGGGCTATAATTGAACATAAACCTAGAGATCTAAATAGTACAAAAAGCAAGCTGAACTTTTACCTGTCGATTTTCCCCATGGGTCTTAACTCCGGCGAGGTCTAGGAAACTAAATTTAATGAACAATATGACACTCCCCTAGCTGGCTGACACCTTCAACACCCGACCAGTTGTTTGTCTGACTCAGGTTTGTAAACACATGGTTTACCTTCAGGTGTGTGGTCGTGCTTTTTGATGTGTTTGTATTATTGTTTTTTTTTTACTTCTCAGTTTCAGCTCTGAGATGTACTATGTAGATGGTAAAGGTTAATGGTATATTTTAGCTCTACTTGTTTCGTTTCCATGGGTCTAGATCTCTAGGTTTATGTTCCCTTAGTTCTTAGTCCCCTGGTAACGGGAGTTGATTTATATTCTTGAAACGTCATCATACTTTATTTTGTACAATTTCAGAATGGTGGTAACTTGTAAAGTTTAACATCAAATATCTTACAACTATTAACTTTACACGTGAATTTTTGTTTTCTATTAATGAAGAATAAAATGTCTGTTGATTCTTATCAAAGCTTCCATTGAGGAAAATGTGTAGAATGCAGGAGACTACGTTGAGAAAAGTTATTATTGGCAAGGATGGTTACATACAATTTGACCCACCAAAACAGGCTGTGGCACATTTAGTTTTTGTTATGTTACACTACTTTCCAGTCTAAATCTAACTTGTCAATAGTTATGATAGTTAAAAAAATATGTAACCCAATATATATTTACCGAAAAGTTATTATCTAAAACAACAAATTTATGATTGCTAGAATAAGACTGACATTGACTAAAAAACCAACTTCACTGCTCCAATTTGTAGTTTTAATGTCATTATCCAAACTTTTTTTAAACAAATTTTCCAGGAATGTATTTGTAGACTTTTATTATTTTGAAATAAGAATACATACCTGTAACAGCTGTAGTGCCATCCCTTGATATTTCGAGACATGTGATTGGAGCACTGTGTGGCCTCTGCGACGAGGAAGTTTTATTGTTTGTTGTTGTACTTAATTCTTCAACACCGACTCCATCTTCTTTGCGGAAACTCCACGCAGTAAGTCTGTTACCACCTGGACAAATGAAGACAAGACTAGAACTAACTACCTACAAAATATTAGGCAGTACTAAACAAACACTACTTTACAATAGTAAAATTTTATGTGATAAAATATTTGAGAATGCGAAGGAAATTGGACCTACCAGCAGTTATTAAAAAATCGTCATTAGTTGTGACTTTTACGCCAGATACTTTGGCGTTATGACTGGTGGCGATTGTACGGACCAAACACCCACTGTGCATGTCAAATACGTACACCCGTCCATCTGCACCTCCTGCTACAGCTCTTTGATTGTCACCCGCTAAACAAATTGACACCACCTAAGAAATAAATTGAATAAGAAATATTGTTAATATTCAGGTATTTCAAGTTTAAACACTTTTGAAGTTTTGGTACAAGTTTGGAGAATTAAACATTCATGCTGCTATCCTGTACAGATAGGGGGCCTATAAAGCAGTGGGGTAACTACATTTTTAAGGGGGGGGGGGGGAAGGGTGATAAATTAATGGTTAAACAACGTATGTGATTTTAGAAAAATA
>JAGFPH010026459.1:0-10413 GCA_018207615.1 Philaenus spumarius
CTACTTATATAAAGCTAGACGGTAACACTGATTCATTGACATTAATTGTTAGGCACTTCCCGTAATCGGACCCCCCTCAACTTTATACTTGAATTAAAGCTCTCGACGAGAAACTCTTGGGAAAATTGCCAGAATTTAACATTTTTTAATTTTGGAAGCACCTTTTGGGCGGGAAAGATCTTTCCCAATTTTTAAATTTCTTCATTTTCCCACTTTGAGCGCATTTAGTAAGAAAACGGTAAGAGATAGCAAAACATGTTAAATACAAAAGTTGTAGAAAATTAAATTTCAAAGGAGAGATTTTCCGTCAGTTTAAAGATCCAATCATCCATTTAGCCACTATTTATCCGAGAAGGGAGGCTCCGCCCAGCGTCCTTAAAGCTAGACGATTTCACTGATTCACTGTCATTAATTATTAGGCACTTCCCATAATCGTACCCCCCTCGACCTCATACTTGAATTAAAGCTCTCGACGAGAAACATTTGGGAAAATTGCCAGAATTTAACATTTTGTAATTTTGGAAGCAGCACCTTTTGGGCGGGAAAGATTTTTTCGGTTTTTTCAATTTCTTCATTTTCCCACTTTGAGCGCACTTAGTAAGAAAACGGTAAGAGATAGCAAAAAATTTTAAATACAAAAGTTGTAGAAAATTAAATTTCAAAGAAGAGATTTTCCGTCAGATTCAAGATCCAATCATCCCTTTAGCCGCTATTAACCCGAGAAGGAGCTCCGTCAAACAATCCTTCAAATTTTCCATGTTAATCTTATAGAGATAATGTTTGATGAGTTTGAGTCAGCTGCCAAATAAAACAGCTGATTTGTGCTCGGTCACCTATGTACAAACGAGCCAAAGCTTAACAAGATTCTTTAGCGAATTTTCCAACTGCAAGCGAAGTGAAGCAGCCATCTGAGGCCGAAGGCCGAGGCGGGGTTGGGACGCGGAGCGTCCAGGGGCAGAGCCCCTAGACTGTTATGTATCTGCATAAAGTCCCAGGATCAATTTAGCAAATTTTCAGTGAAAATTCAACGCACATACACGCAACGTCCGAAAAATCGGACGTCAGGAGCCAAAGGGTATAGTTTGTGATATCTCAAATAAAAGATCATAGTCAGTGCATATTTTTTGTTAAAAGAAAATTGGAAAAGGCCCATCCATTCGATCTTTGCACTGAAAATTTTATTTTTACAGTCCTTTCGATACAATCGATACTACACGAAGAGTTAAATGACGCAATCCCGTTAAACCATTTAAAACACCAACAATGTGTAAATTAAACGACATTTCACCGGTTATTCGTAAATAAATTTTCGATCACAAGAGTTTGTTATACATTTTTGTCGATAATGCATTATTCCAAAATGGTCAGGTAGTCAAGAAAAAAGTAGGCTGTTTAATTTGTATACTGATAGAATAATTAAATTTAGGGTGAATCCACACTGCATCGAACAAAACAGCCTGAGTCAGTTTGAAACTATTTCAGGCTTGTTTGAAGCAAACTAAGGGGACGGAATTAGCACGGTAGTAGAGGAAACACGTTCACACTGGCACGGTCAAACGTTTTGTTAGTGTCAGTTGTGTTGTTTGAAGAACACCGGTTTGAAGCAAACCTTTTACTATTGAAGGGATGCAAAAACCTTTCTTCTTTCTATTCTAGCCTGTATTTAACAGTATTTTATATACATAGTTATTATTTATTATTTGTTTTACAAGGCGAAACTAATGTTTAAAGTTAAATTTTAATCTTTCAATTGCCGTTTATTATTAGTTTGTTTTTTGTACAAATATTTACTGTTTCCATACTTTTAGGTGTAGAATTAATTATAACATCAAAGCTAAGATGTTAAACACAGTTAAATGTCTATTATTGCAAATACATTCAATAAACAGAAAATGTTGGTTCATCACATCAGTCTAACCTAAAATTATTGTGTGTATGTTTAATTTATTTTACCTGTTTTAACGGCAACATACTTACAATAATTTTTGGTGAGGCTTAGACTTAAAATTCCTTTCTAGGCCGTAATGTTAGAAAGCCGTAGTAAATTTTACGATTTCATTTAAATAATTTACAAAATATGTTGGTAATTAAAAATGTAATAGTAGGCTACTTGATAAATTAATTACGTGTTTCACTAATAGCCGAAACGGCCGTCGCACTACTGCAGTAAAATAGGATATTGTAAGACAGTAGGTAACAGCATTTATTTGTTTAATCAATATTTGGAATATAATTATAAAACTTATCTTCATAATGACTCAGTTCAAATAACAATGATTTAATAGTATCATCTTCTTTTGCTATTACAAAGAAGCAAACTTCTTCTTTTGCTGTACGGATGCACTCAAAATCATCATCGGTCATAATGGTAATATAATATACAATTTGATATCACACACTTTTGAGACTTTAAAAAAGGTAGAGACATCTACAAGCAAATGCCTGGGAACTTTGAGTGAACTGTTTGTTTCAATGTGGGTTGGGAATGTTTCAGTCAAACTGAAACATTTTGTTTCGGTTTGCTTCAATCAAATTGTTTGGCGAAGTGTGGTTTCAGCCTTACTTTATTTATTACGCTTTCAAGTTAGGTCCAGATGATTATCGGAATATCACATTATGTCACATATTTACAGCTTGTCAATCAATTTGAGAATATTGCGTACTTTATTACTTGTCAGTATAAAGGCTTTTCAAATATGGGTCACGAGAAGTTTCACCAATTAAAATAAGTTTTTAAATTTCAAAATTTAAATTTCTACAAATATTATTGTTTAAAATGTTTATTTAAACAAATTTAACCTATGCAATATAATTTACTTAACAAAAGTACAAAACACAAACACTTTTATTGCATTACCAGTGTTCTTCTGGCGTGATTATGCGCTTGGCGTTGCGACCAAACATGGAAAGTGAAATCCAAGATGTTTATCAAAAGTCCACGAGTCCCCGACGGCGGTGATATATTGTTTTATCTCCGGTAACATTCCGAGCTACCAAACTAACCCTAAAATTAAAACCTCGCAACTGTTATTAGAAAGGACATAAACCTGACCTTGGGTCAAGGTGATTGTTGAAATCCACAACAATGGAAATACATGCATTGTTATAAATCTAGTGTTTCTGAAAGTTTGCCTTATTGTTCACTGCCGTCCCTTTTCTTCGTAAGTGTTGCTGACTTAGCCAAGGGTATTTCTTTTGTATTATTTATGTACGTTAATAAAATCATTGTGGAGACAGAGCTTTGTAGGCCTATAGCTTCGTAATTGCTGTCCTTGCTCGAGTTAAAATATATCGGTTATAGTTTTACGAAATATTACTGTAAAATGTTAGACTGATGTTTATTAATCAAAATGAAGAACAGAAGAGGAATTGTGGTAAAATTTTATTTTAATATTTTAACATCCCTGCGAGGTGTGCATTAAAATTAAGATGTCAGGCCAATTGACGTTTATCTCAGAAATGTTTGTATGTTTATAGAACGAATAAAAATAATTTTAGATCAGTTATTGAGAAAAAATAACACCCAATCGTTACGATTTTTTAAGGAATACGTTTGGATTAAATTTTGTTGATGTATTCTGTAATTCCTGATTTTTCTAAAATGCATTAATGGCTTGAATATAATGAAATAGTTAGGTACCTGCGTGCTTTACACGCCTACCCCTTCAATTAAAGTGTCGAAATAATTATAACTTCAAAGCTAAATTGGAATATAACATTAAATGTCTAAATTAAGTTTTTAAATTTATTATTATTATATAGGATTGTAATACATGTTAAAATCAACTCCTTTGTCAGTAAAAGTGTGTATTTAATTTTCGAAACACAAAAACGGACGTTACATTTTTCAGACACTGATGTTTAATGTATTTAAATCATAATGCATATTACCATCATATTTTAATATCGGAAAAGCGCTATAAAAACAAAACAACTCGACTACAAAAAATGTTTCCTTAAAACGTTTATAAAGATAAAAACAAAGTTGCATACATTACTGATCCCTGTGAAATCCCATTTTTCACTTCTTACTACATTTTTTATGTTGACCACCTGTTGACAATTAATTCATTAGTAACTACTAAAACGCTCTTAGCCGACTCCCTTCACACCATTTCGTTGCAAATTATTTAAGAGCATGTCCCTTGTCAAAAAAAACTTTATATAATCAACAAATACAGTTGTGGTCCAGTTTGTTGTATTAACGCTATTGTATAGCTCTCAAAAAGTTCAGATAAATGTAAGAGCTTCAAGGAGAGAAATAACTTATTACTAACAATACGGTTATTAAATATTTTACATGGTTGATTGAACCTTTTTTTACCGTAAAAGAAAGTAGAATAAACTGCATTATAACGCATACAACAAGCCATTAAAGTCGTGTTGAACAATGCGTGAACCCTACTTCACCAGTAGAAACCGTAATAACCCTTTAACCCCCAAATCAATCACGATAGCTTCCGTAATTACAAAACACAGATCCAAACAGCAGAAAGATGCCAAACAATGCCACACATGTCAAAGTGCTACTTTATGAGAGCCACGCATTGTGTGAATGTGTACATTGTGCTCTAAAGATCTTAAATGGCTAAAAGGAACGATCTAAGTGGATGTGATTGTAGGGGGCGTATATTCAATCTGTGAATGCTTTTAGGTTAGGTTGTATGTAGCGGTTTGTGCTAATAGAAATTAGTGATAGCGTGATCAGGTGACGTTAAAATAAACCTTCTTAGAGTAGACAAAAGTAACCCGCGATTTTGTCTGCGTGCACCTTAGGAGTATAAACTGGTAGGAAGACCCCTGCGTAACTAAGCTCCAGTTTTCCCTACCACAAAATTAGAATTTTTTTAAATGTTTAAAGCCAAATTATAGTCTTAATGCTAGGATTTTAAATAGTAAGTAAAGTAAATAAGAAGTTATGAAAAAGTTATGCGATGTTTCGTAATTTAGGCAAACTCTTAAACAAACCACAATCTAAAAAAAAGTGTTAAACCTGAAATCCATTGTAATTAGATTGAAATATGGCAAATAGAAGAACAAATCTATATAGCTTTTTTTTTTAATACTTGCTGTTGGTCCAGCAAACTAAAATCAGAAAATGTATCCCTGAAGCTCAGCACTCATTAGCGTAAGTTACAAAAACATAAAACACTAATCAGGGAATAAGTCAGTCACTTCTTGTTCAGAACAAACGTATATTTATAAAATTTAAATATAAAATTTTAAAAAACAAGATAGATAAATATGAATGTACTAGTTGGTCCGTGCGAATATTACGCATAGTATCGTTATCAAACATTGAATAATAATATAACAATGTGGAAATAAGTAAATTCAAGTATTTATTAAAAAAAGATTGTCTACCTGATTTAATACGTTGATTTAATTTTATGAGACGATAGGTTATACTTCCGTATTAAATATAAACAATCTAATATCTGCCATGTTAGTTAAACGGATTGTTAATATATGACACCTTTCATTAGGAACCTTATGAAGTATAATATAAAAGTCTTTTTATAAATTTGCGTAAGGAAAACATGAATGTTTAGCTGTTCGTTTATTTTTCGTCAATAGTAGGGATCATTAGCTTTAAAATAATGCTTGAATAATTTATTTTGACAAAGAATTAATTAAGGGAGATATCGCTTAGCGGCAAAAAATGACACATTTGAGAAATAATATAATATAGCCTAAGGATAAGCCAAAAACTAAATAATATTAAACTAATTAAACTAATAATATTAAACAAAAAAATTGTGTTATGAAATAACTTTGCAGTTAAAAAAAAAGTGTCACTCAAAATGTAAAATCCAGCATTTTGTAACGACTTGAATTATGACGAAATTTCTTGCACACAAAATGCTTCCATGTTGGGCACTGTTTGGTTAAAAGTTTTTACAACTTACACTGCTTGATAAACTTAAAATTTTCGAGAATAAAAGTTCACACATAGTAGACCTATAAACAAAGAAAAACTACATTTTTACTATTATTATTATTGTTATTTTTTTTCCGCTTACACACTTCCTCAGCAAAGGATATTTAATTAAATTACAAGTGAAAAAAAAAAGATCAAGACCGGGGAATTGAACCCGGGACCTTCAGGTTTCCGTCCTGATGCTCTACCATCTGAGCTACCCTGTTATCTACCGATATTGGTCGATGCCATCTTACTTGTACGGTTTTTACTGCAATTATTGAATTAACAGATTGAATACCTCGTGTAAACGACATTGAAGACAATTTCAATTCTTATTTCGCAGCTTACAGAGGTGTTTTATAATAACAATAATAATAATAATAATAAAAACACATATTGGTGAGATAACATCGACCAATATCAGGTTAGCTCAGACGGAAACCTGAAGGTCCCGGGTTCAACTCCCGGTCTTGGTCTATGTTTTTTCACTTGTAATTTAATTACATTTTTACGATTAGGGCTGTCATCTCGAAATGTGACCAAGTAAGTTAAACATCTTTCAAATTATATATTCTCAAAAGATTTGTTAAAATTTGCAACATTGTACTTTATAGATTTCTTTAAAAAGCGCTTTACTCCCAATATTCCGGTTGGGTCACAGTGTTTTAAGAAAACAAAAATGTTCCGCAGATGTTTTTAAGTACGGAATAGTATGGTTTGATAATTCGAATATGATCAGTTTCCGATATGCCAGAAAACTACTTTTTATTTTTTAACCAATAATTATTAAACAAATTTTAAAATCTAACTATTTCTAAAGAACTGAAGAGAATCCGATTGTGAGGAAAGGTTGTGTTAAATTTGTAAAACGATCTGATTAGATAGCATAGTACAAATTGTGAAAAAGCAATAGAACGGACCATTTCCGTTTTAATTTGTTTAGCTACGGAGAAACAGTATCAGAACTTAAACACACAACTCGATTCAAAAACAGCCGCAACAATGTTCAATTAAAAGATGCAAGCTCAAATATCGATAATACACAATTCCATCCGCAACATACGCTAAGGGCCATAACCATTCAAGTATATCGCAACTGGGGAAATATAAAACTTTATCTTTTGCACTAAAAAAGGAGCTCTTTTATCGGTCCGACAATTTGTCGAGGTTTTTCGAGCGTAAAACCCCTTACACATTTTGTAACGTCGAATCTACGGCAGTTTAGCCCAAACCTTGACTTAAGGAATTATTTTGGCCTGTAATTACCCTACACGAATGCCAAGCATGTCGCACAAGAATGGCGGTGTTTCTGATGTCGCTCTGGCGGCGGGTACTGGTACCTCTGAAATTAGATTGTTTGACTGTTCGTTTTAATTACTTGTTTTACAATGCCTTAGGGAGATTTTAACGCTGGATAAGAAAGGTTGCAATGTTAATGTTAGGAGTGAAAATCAAGGAGATTAAGTAGTAAATTATTAAATACAGTTAATCGTGAAATTACCGTAATACTCCCTCCAGGGCATGCTGGTGATAACCAAAATAGGAACCGCAGTGTTTTGTGACTGACAAATTAAAATTGCCCCACCGGATTTCAGGGTTGAAAAACAGGGTGTCTCACAATATCGATCTGTCAAACTTTGGACAATTATTCTGTGGAAAGTTGAAAAATATACTGTTTTACGGAAACAATTAGTTTTCCAGTAATCCGCCGTTTAAATTTGTTTACAAAATAATTGAAACTCTTAGAGCGGTTTAATTATCCGAATAAGTTGAAACTTAGTATGGTACTTGATGAGGAAAAGATCTAAGTTGATAAAACATAACCATATTAATCCAATTATCTGTTTCAAAATGAAGGCTGTTAATAATTTTGAAAATAAAGTAACTTAAATTTGAGTGTTTTTTCTATAAAACTTTTTTGTTTCAAAATCTTAAACAAAGATTATTTTGAAAGTGTTTTTTTTAAATTGGTGATTTTTTCAGTTGGGTCTTTACCCTACCAAGTTGTAACCAAATTGTTGAAACAATTCTGGAGATACAAATACAAAATGTAATGGCGTATATCTTGTAAAACCAAGCGTTCCTGAACGTTTTGATACTTACCATTTTTGTATTTTTTTTTTTTTTTTAATTTGTACCAACGAAATCATTTTCCAAAGTTTGTCAGCTTAGGCTACTTACATGATACCATGCAGTAGAATGGTTATAAATAGTGAGTAATATACTCCAGTCACAAGCAGCAAATGTAGAGTGGAATCGATTATATTTCATTTTCGCTTCAGTTTTGTTTGGGATTCCTAAAAGAGCCCTTAATAAGCCTTTAATAATAATTTTTACTTTATTTACTAGACAAATAACAAATGAACAAATAAGCAAAATGTTAATTAATACTTTTGACACAATGCTAATTGTTGTTATTCCAGCAGCAGCAATACGAAATCTATTTTAAAATTTAAAAACAACAAATGAACAATAGTATATAAACAAAACAGTTAATAAATAACCAACATTATTAAAATTAATGAAAATAAGGCATACCTCTTAAACAATAAAAAATATTACAGTTAAATAATTAATTTAATAACCTATCATATTAAAAATAGTAATGATCCTATAGTAAAATTTTATTTTTTATATTTAAAGAATGTTGAAATCAAATAAGTAAAAACTTAGATATAAAAAAATTACAGAAATAGTGTAAATTAAACTTTTCAATTGCCATTAAATTAATAATAATCTCATAAATCAAAAATATCAAAATAAATAAATGAGATTTCACAAAGTTTTCATAAGTGCAAGTTTAATTTTTGTTTCACAAATTTTTCATACCTGCAAGTTTCATTTTTGTTTCACACAAATTTCATACCTGCAACTTTAATTTTTGTTTCACAAAGTTTTCATACCTGCAAGTTTAATTTTTGTTTCACAAAGTTTTCATACCTGCAAGTTTCATTTTTGTATGGTCAATCAAAATAAAATAGCGGAGTAACAAATTAATTTTACGTTTTCATCAAAATTAATTTATTTGCATAACGAATTGTTGATTTACAGATATCAAGAAAATGTTTAAAACTTAATAAAGAAATGTATAAAAGTAGAGAAAATAACAGCCATAAAAATCATTAAGAATACAAATTTGTCCTTTATTTGAATTGATTTCCATCAATGTCTATGCACTGGTAGCAACGAAACAATAGTAATATGATGTCAACAGAATTCCTCTTGTATCAGCATCAATAATTCATTTTATGTTGTTTTATGGTTTAAAATAAACTTTGTCGCATACATATATACATACAAACATACAGTAGCCTTTATGGATTTGTATGTAATACATAAATGAGAAATAAACCACTATTATACAAATTGTTTAAATAGATGATTAATTATTCCACTTAAAGTTTATTTAATCTTAAACAAAGTTAATTTAAAGAACTCAATCCCTACTATTTAAATAATCTTTTATGACAATCAAACTGAACAAATCATTTTCGAATGAATTAATGCGGATTTCTGACAGTAGAACCGTCTCCCTGCCTTACTGTAACATAAAAAGTGGTAACATGTAAGAGCTAAGAAAATTTGACACACTGGCAGTTAGACGTGGTGAAATGTGGTGAAATTGTAACATTCCGTTACTATATAAAAATCTGAACTACATACTTTTATTTTAAATAAAATGTTACAAAGTAGAAAGTACTTGGAGAGTAAGTTTAATCATGAAGTACATTTTATAGAAACAAATATATGCCTTTGAAAAAATTGGTTCTGATGGTTAAAAATCAAACATAATATGATCATAAGTACGTAAAAACAAAAGTTTTTTAATCATTTGCTTGAATAATAAGGTCATGCTTAATTAAAAGTAATATGAATGTTATACATTTCACTTACCTGCTTATAGTATTTAAGGATGTGCTTGCTTTGGCTGTTTTAAGCTGTTATTAATTTCAAAGGTTATATTATTGCAGATTCAATTAATTACATTTTCAGGCTTACTACAAAATAATTAGACTGATATTTTAGTAGTCTTTAATAATAAACCTTAGACAAAACCTTGAAATGCTCACGTCTTATATAATAAATAGGCCTACCAGTTCAACTTATTTTTAAGGTGACATGATTCTTAAATTATATGAAATTATTCTTTAGTATATGCCAAGCACTAAGCACGGCATTTCCTCATTCATCAGGTTCATTAACTGTTGTGAAAGAGTACGAAAATAGCTGATTCACAAAAAAAAGGAAATAATATTTTATAAAATAAATCTTAAAATGAAAAACTCACATTCAAACAAATGTATGCACATTTTATATTTTTATAGGGATTAAGAAAAACCCCGTGTACCCAACTTCTTTGAGTTCCATATTTTTCTAACAAGTTATGTAACCACCAACAATAAACATTGTTCCACATATACCACGGAATAGAATAATACTCCGAGTAAAGCAAACAGGAATGGAAATGATTCCAGGGCAATGAAGCGCAT
>JAGFPH010026461.1:0-10412 GCA_018207615.1 Philaenus spumarius
TGTGTGTGTGTGTGTGTGTGTGTGTGTGTGTGTGTGTGTGTGTGTGTCTGTGTGTGTGCGTGTGTGTGTGTGTGTTTGTTTGTATACGCATATATTTTGTTCATCGGTCAGACCATAATAGTAAATATTAAAATAGAATAATATAATGTTATTTATTAACTCATGATATCTATAAGTTAATTTAGCAGGATTGCCTTTAAAAGGAGGTTATAAAATTTGTGATTGGTTGAACATAGATTACAAATTGTGCTACATTGAATCATGTTGAGGTTTCCATTCAGTAGCTTATCACACTTCATCACGTTTGCTAGTTAAAAAGAAGACTCTGTGAAAGCGATGTCTGACAACGAAATTGACAGGTTAGTAACAAAGTTTAAAGGTCTAAAACTGTCTGACAACTGTCGCAGAGTTCATTTTCGAGACGATTTGAATACTATTCATTACGTCAACATCAATCCTATACATAAGGCCGCAAGAAATGGTAGTTTTTGGTTAAGATCAGCGGCAGATCGAGCAAAATACGAACGTGAAAACGAAGTTAACAGGTGGTTAGAAACAACAATTACAACACTGCAGGCACCGCCCAAGAAAAATCGAGCTGATTAATTGAATCTACTCTGTTAAAAAGTGCAGTTAAGATGGGTTTTACAGCACAAAAAAGACTAGAAAGTATTATTAATCATCCGAATCTTTGCTCTTGTGGGGAAACCAGTGTACATTTAAACATACAGGAAGCGCAGTCGTATATTAATTATGGACTTTCGGAATTTGAACCTGTAACCGGTCATTATACAATGTGTTGCTGGTCTAATCCCCACTCCTTAGAGGGGCCTGATACATGTTTGTGTTCATTATTTGAGAGCCTTATTCAAGTGTCGTTGCAAGTCTTGGAAGGAACTAAAAAGTGTCACTTATAATGGAATTTATTTTAGATTTTCAAGGTTTTAAAAATGATGCAAATGAATTTATTGTTAAGAAGTTTGCGCTTATATCTACAGATGATACAGTGTACGAATTACATCTTTTTCGACCTCCTTTTGGTTTCAGTCAATTACCTATAAATTTACAAAAGCAAGTGATATGGTTAGAGAGACAGTACCATGGTCTCCAATGGGATTCTGGAATGAAACCGTATAATAGTCTGTTGGATTTATTTCGAAGCATCAACATAAGTGGAAATGTTTATGTTAAAGGAAGTGAAAAAAATCATATATATCAAATTTGTTGACTGAAAAATAATCTTTCAACTCAGGTGACAAGATATTTTTATATATGTCGTCAGTAAAGATTTCTAAGAAGTACAGGAATAGACACATCCTAATACTCTCTGCTAGTTAAGCAGAACTTAAAGTGCCGGACTCAGTACAAGTCACATACAGACTCCTGAAGGAATGCCTCTCAACACTAATCAAATTGTCCACATTAAATATGGTGGAATTGATATGGGTGCCAGAACACCGTGGCATTCCAAGAAATGAGATGGCAGATGATCTTTTAAAGAAAGGAGCATCTACACCATTCATGGGGCTAGAATGTGCTGCTAGAACCAAAGCACGGCCAAGAGCGCAGTAAAAAACTGGGCCAGGGAAGAGCAACGCCAGAGATGGTGTAGATTACCCGGGCACACGCAGAGTAAACGATTGATCAAGGGACCAAACGCTAAGCTTACCAAATCCCTAATCAAGTTAAACTGACCACAGCTTAATAGAGCCGTAGGACTCATTACTGGACATGGTCAGTTCAGGAAACATCTATCAACAGAGGGAATCCTTGAAGGCATCCAACGCTGTCGTCTTTGTTCAGGCAGAAGAGTCAGCAAGACACGTCATATTTGAGTGCGAGATCCTGGAGCGTAGAAGGAATCCAGCAACCAGGGGACGAAGCAATCCACCACGTACTTGGTGGAGAAAATCCTGGACCTCACAAAGGATACAGGCTTCTAACGTGCTAGGCGCGGGACACAGGGGGCACAATAAACCAAAGGTTGACGTGTGAGAAAACCTTCTCCAAGGAGGAATCCACCCCAGAAAAATCTAATATAATCTAATCTATTATTTTATTTTCTCATTCTACAAGTCTTTCGTCTTACATTGATGCATGGTGTTTACAGGATTGATACTATTTTTCATGATTTTTTAAAAGTAACTCGGCAAAACCACTAAAATTGGCAAAAAAAAAAAACAGTGGGACAATCGGAGGGTTAATGGTATGTGTAGGAAAATTGCAGTAATCGCATCACATTTCCAATCTTCATGGGCAAGTTTTCAATTTTAGTACATCTAAATATGATCTATATACGGCACCTACATAAGTGTGACACAAACTTGACTGATTTTTATTAAGACTATTAAACGTTTTTAAGTAACATAACAATTGAAGTTTATTCATTTCATACTTACTAGATTCTTCACCACCGAGACCGATTCTGCGTGGCATTTCTGTAACATTCTGCTCTTCTGCACTTTGCCCGGGTCTACGTGGCACTTCTAAAACAAACAGCTCTTCGATACCGCGACCGGGTCTGCGTGGCATTTCCGTCACCAACAGTTTGTCTTCCATGACCGACAACGCTTCCGTGACCGGGTTTGCGTGGCATTTCCGTCACAACAATCTGTCTTCCATGACCGACAACGCTTCTCCCTCGGAGGAGGACCAGAGGCCATACTGTAATTAAACAGTTAGTTAGTTTTTAGACTTTCACCAGTCGCTGGACCTACTAATTTGGCTATAATATTCTTGTATTTTTTACTTCTGCTGGATTTAATCTTTCCTATTGCCGAATTATTTTGTCTGTATACATTTGTATCTTTTAAAATTTCACTGTAGGCTTGTAAGTCTTCTTGGCTAAAAGTATAAGGATCCGGTTCAGCCATAATAATTCATTCGTATAACCCCATTGTTCCCGTGTAACGTTTATCATTAATAATCAGATCGTCTCCATTTAAATCGACCACTTTATCTCCCAACATCCAAATGTTACCATTCACGTGTATTCCAAATGTCTTGTCAATTTTTTTACCACCATCTATCAATTTAGTAAAGTATATTCTTGATATAGGGCCTGAAAAAGTATCATTAATAAAACTAGTAATACTTTTTCTACCTTCTGGCGTCTTAATTAAATCTTCTCCTGTTTTAATCGATTCATAAACGGTTTCGGGTAATGCTGTCAACGGTGGTGTTTTTGAAGTTTCTACTTCCATAGCGTTATCTGGAATTTCTTCATCATCCATGGGAGACTCGTGTCTTAACATTCTACGTTTACGACTTTCAGTTTGAGCAACATCTTCATAGTCGTAATCCTCATAATCGTCAGCATAATGATCCAAACTTGTATTCATCAATTTCTTGCGTTTTTCACCTTGAGGCGGTTCGATTGTTTTTCGTTTTTCTGGAAATATGTCCGGATCTAGTGCTTCTTCTTCTTCTTCCGACGAATCCTTGACGTACCTTCTTTTAACGGCTACTTTATGTTCTCCTTCAATTTCCTTAGCATCTACAAGTTTTTTGAGAGGTTCTGTAATAGACGTAAATTGTTTCTCCAACAGCTGTTCGCCTTCCATTATATCTCGTGTGAGAGCTCGGTGTTTGGCTTTAATTATTTTACGCAGTTTATTTATCTCGAGAATAATTTTCTCATCAACTGCTTCCTCTAAAGAATCATTCGACATACTGAACACTCTAACAATACAATTATAAATAAGTCACAGAACTAGTAACTCAATGAGAGAGGGGAGCTTAAATAATAATGAATGTGTCAAATCCGATACGATAACGTCCTTTCTTTATATCCCTCTCCTTATCAATTACAATAAATCCATTATTATTTTTCTTCCACACTTTTGCACATATTTCTTTAAATTTTTCGAATGTCATGTCATTATTAATGTGGTCTCTAAACACGTGATGTAAGTTTCTTTCATCCTGCTTAAATAACACCAAAAGGTTTTCATTATCTCTGATTAATTGTTTTGGTATGCAACTGTATGTTTGGCACAAATAAAATATGTCTATGTCATTATGACGTCCCATTGTAAAATAATTTCTAATGTTATTTTGTTTTTCACAAGCTACGTCATCAAATATCATAATTGAATTGGACTTTACGTCATTTGGATAAGGAATTTTATCATTTTCCTTGAACGCATAATATTCAATCTCTGGTATACCATCTATAATACAACGTAATAATTTATATTTAGGTTGATACAGTGATTTGGAAAACACATAAATATTATTAAAATACAACCCGTTTGGAGAAATCAATAAATTTATTATTAAATTTGTTTTTCCAGTATTAGAAGGACCACATACAATACATCTGATACTATAGGTAACAACATTCCATGTTTCTTATTTTTATTATTCATAATTGGTGTGACTAAAGTGTCTAAATTTATAATTGACAACCGATTAGATTGTTTTACAAATTTCATATCAAATCCTTAGCACTAATCCAAGTATCTTTCGAACTATCAAAATCTAACCAACGAACTAACAACTTGTTTCCTTTTTTACGTAAAACCTTTTCTATTAAATATGTATCACCGTATTTTATTTTACTCAATTCTTCTTGATAAAATCCTCCTTTTATTAAACTTCCTGTTTCATCTTTTATTGAATACGTAACTGGAACTGTAGGTAGAATTTTCCACACTGTGTACACTGCATTACTCCAATTTGGTAAATAACCTTTAGTAAATGGTTTTTTATATCTACTTATTCTTACCTTGTCTCCAACATTAAACTTTCTGCTGCGATTTAATTTAATTTTTCTATTTTATATTATTCTTTTTAATACTAGATTTTCGTTTTCCTTGGTAACCTCTATCGGTTTCATACCAATTGTTCTGTGAAACGTATTATTATATTTATCAACTATAATTTTAAGTAAATGCAACCATTTGTATTTACCTTGTTCACTAAAACTTTGCCACATTTTCCCTTTCAACGTTCTATTCAATCTTTCAACTATAGAAGCTTTTTTATTAAAAAAAGTAGAATAATGGTTTATATTGTATTTATCTAATAAAGATTTTACTTTTGAATTATAAAATTTTGTGCCATGATCTGTTTGGAAATGTTTCATAGGATACTTGTCAATAATAGGTTTTAATGAGGTTTCAAGTTCAATTGCAGTTTTTGTTTTTACTGGCACTGCGATAGCATATTTACTAAAACAATTTATTACTACCAAATTATACTTATAACCTTTATTGATTCTAGCAAATGAAATCATCTCTACAAGGTCAGCTATAAAGGTCATTAATACCTTTAAGTTTTACATAACGACTAGTAAATTTCCTACGAACTTGTTTATGCAATTCCTTAGCGATTTCACCTCTTATATTCATGTTTACAGTTCAACAAAGGTAAAATAACAGACATAGACATAAAAACATTTACAATTTATTTTTACAAATTTGCTAATTTACAATCAGGTAATGCCTTTTTATGATCTAATTTTGGATTATCATCTACTTGCCAATCTCCTAAGGTAACTGTAACTCCACAGTCGATACAGGTGACATCATCATCTGATCCAATGTAGTAAAATTCCGTTTGCACCATCTCTTCAATATTTGGGTATAACTTTGGCCAGCTCGAAAATGATTCCCTCATTATTTTTTCAATACCAATAACTTCTAATTTATTGAAAACATACTGATTGAACTGTTCAGGTACATTTAAACTTAGAACACAATCAGGATTTGATATTTTATGCAAAAAGTTATTAGTCTAATTGTTAATTTTGAATTACACGCTTGACGCCAGCCACAACTACAACACACTATACTATCCATCAATTTTGTACGAAAAAAACCTGAATTTATTAAGTCGTCTTTCGTACAATTAAATATACCGCAACACATGTTAACACGATCCATGCTTTACAGTGACTGACTAAAATTAAAATTATCATATCTATGTATACAGTAAAAACAATCTTTTTTCTTTAATTGTAAAGGCATATTGATCATTTTATGATTGACACAAGGAAAACTGTTTAATATGTCGCAATCTGTTCCTAATTCAATTGGTAGTTTGTTAAAAATATCTTCTACATTTTCAAAATGATTTACAATGAATTCTTTAGGTAAATATTTAATCAATTCATCTTGCATACCTTTATATCGTTTTGTGTAACATTTTTTTATCGCTAAATTTACTGCTGTAATTCTATCCAAAACTAATTTTTCTAATTTCCACCATTGTAATAAAACATGTACATTAATGTTAGCACAATTTTTAGAACTATGTTCAAATACACATGGTTTGTAAAAATCACTCCAAAATTGTTTTATTTAAATACTTAAATTAGGACAATTTATATCATCAAAGTTTATCACGTTAACATTAAATTCAGTCAATAAATTTGATATATATGATTTTTTTTTCACTTCCTTTAACATAAACATTTCCACTTATGTTGATGCTTCGAAATAAATCCAACAGACTATTATACGATTTCATTCCAGAATCCCATCGAAGACCATGGTACTGTCTCTCAAATTTGGTATATACCAATATAATATTAAGATATGGTAAAAATTTCATGTATATTGAATAAGTAGTTAATTAGTTATCGCAGTTCGAATATAAGTGACAAATTTGGCCATTTAAGAGGTCTAGTATAAGGCACTTGGTGTCAATTATGAATAAATACCAGGGAAAGGGTAATCAACAAAAGTGTGTTGCAGGTGTTAATAGACTAACTTAATTTTAAATATAGGCATAGCTTACTGTATTTATAAAACACAACCAGTATTAAGTGTTGACCTTTAAAGTGCTAAGCTAAACACATACACTGCTTTAAACTGCTTTGTAGACACACTGTTCAAACATATTTGGAATTTCTTTTCTTCTCTTTTTACATGACAGTAGTTAATTTCATTCCATTTCGGTTATATGGAAGAGAGAGGGGGAGGGAGTGGATGAAGTATATTAACTTACCTGGAACCTGAAATATCAACAAGCAAAGTTAGGTCCGAGTTTAATTTTTGTTATAAGTATGTGCTAGGCAAGGTTGGTTGTATGTATACACATAATATGTAGCATTAAACTTATTTTTACAAAATGTAAGATGTTCTTAGTGTAGTAAATATATTTAACTGTAAGTTATAATATCTAAACTCTGTCTCGAGAGGAAGTTAGTAGAGTTTCTGGTGCCTTGAAAGCAAGAAGCCAATTTTTTTCTAATGCCAAGTTACATTCCGACTCTGATCGGGTTGAATATTTCAGCATTCAAATGGCTTTTGCTGTTAATTATTTTGTGTTTAATTACAGTATGGCCTCTGGTCCTCCTCCGCCCTCTCGAGGGAGAAGCGTTGTCGGTCATGGAAGACAGATTGTTGTGACGGAAATGCCACGCAGACCCGGTCACGGAAGCGTTGTCGGTCATGGAAGACAAACTGTTGTGACGGAAATGCCACGCAGACCCGGTCGCGGTATCGAAGAGCTGTTTGTTTTAGAAGTGCCACGTAGACCCGGGCAAAGTGCAGAAGAGCAGAATGTTACAGAAATGCCACGCAGAATCGGTCTCGGTGGTGAAGAATCTAGTAAGTATGAAATGAATAAACTTCAATTGTTATGTTCTTAAAAAAGTTTAATAGTCTTAATAAAAATCAGTCAAGTTTGTGTCACACTTATGTAGGTGCCGTATATAGATCATATTTAGATGTACTAAAATTGAAACCTTGCCCATGAAGGTTGGAAATGTGATGCGATTACTGCAATTTTCCTACACATACCATTAACCCTCCGATTGTCCTACTGTTTTTTTTTTGCCAATTTTAGTGGTTTTGCCGAGTTACTTTTAAAAAATCATGAAAAATAGTATCAATCCTGTAAACACCATGCATCAATGTAAGACGATAGACTTGTAGAATGAGAAAATAAAATAATAGATTAGATTATATTAGATTTTTCTGGGGTGGATTCCTCCTTGGAGAAGGTTTTCTCACACGTCAACCTTTGGTTTATTGTGCCCCCTGTGTCCCGCGCCTAGCACGTTAGAAGCCTGTATCCTTTGTGAGGTCCAGGATTTTCTCCACCAAGTACGTGGTGGATTGCTTCGTCCCCTGGTTGCTGGATTCCTTCTACGCTCCAGGATCTCGCACTCAAATATGACGTGTCTTGCTGACTCTTCTGCCTGAACAAATACGACAGCGTTGGATGCCTTCAAGGATTCCCTCTGTTGATAGATGTTTCCTGAACTGACCATGTCCAGTAATGAGTCCTACGGCTCTATTAAGCTGTGGTCAGTTTAACTTGATTAGGGATTTGGTAAGCTTAGCGTTTGGTCCCTTGATCAATCGTTTACTCTGCGTGTGCCCGGGTAATCTACACCATCTCTGGCGTTGCTCTTCCCTGGCCCAGTTTTTTACTGCGCTCTTGGCCGTGCTTTGGTTCTAGCAGCACATTCTAGCCCCATGAATGGTGTAGATGCTCCTTTCTTTAAAAGATCATCTGCCATCTCATTTCTTGGAATGCCACGGTGTTCTGGCACCCATATCAATTCCACCATATTTAATGTGGACAATTTGATTAGTGTTGAGAGGCATTCCTTCAGGAGTCTGTATGTGACTTGTACTGAGTCCGGCACTTTAAGTGCTGCTTAACTAGCAGAGAGTATTAGGATGTGTCTATTCCTGTACTTCTTAGAAATCTTTACTGACGACATATATAAAAATATCTTGTCACCTGAGTTGAAAGATTATTTTTCAGTCAACAAATTTGATATATATGATTTTTTTCACTTCCTTTAACATAAACATTTCCACTTATGTTGATGCTTCGAAATAAATCCAACAGACTATTATACGGTTTCATTCCAGAATCCCATTGGAGACCATGGTACTGTCTCTCTAACCATATCACTTGCTTTTGTAAATTTATAGGTAATTGACTGAAACCAAAAGGAGGTCGAAAAAGATGTAATTCGTACACTGTATCATCTGTAGATATAAGCGCAAACTTCTTAACAATAAATTCATTTGCATCATTTTTAAAACCTTGAAAATCTAAAATAAATTCCATTATAAGTGACACTTTTTAGTTCCTTCCAAGACTTGCAACGACACTTGAATAAGGCTCTCAAATAATGAACACAAACATGTATCAGGCCCCTCTAAGGAGTGGGGATTAGACCAGCAACACATTGTATAATGACCGGTTACAGGTTCAAATTCCGAAAGTCCATAATTAATATACGACTGCGCTTCCTGTAAGTTTAAATGTACACTGGTTTCCCCACAAGAGCAAAGATTCGTATGATTAATATTACTTTCTAGTCTTTTTTGTGCTGTAAAACCCATCTTAACTGCACTTTTTAACAGAGTAGATTCAATTAATCAGCTCGATTTTTCTTGGGCGGTGCCTGCAGTGTTGTAATTGTTGTTTCTAACCACCTGTTAACTTCGTTTTCACGTTCGTATTTTGCTCGATCTGCCGCTGATCTTAACCAACAACTACAATTTCTTGCGGCCTTATGTATAGGATTGATGTTGACGACATGAATAGTATTCAAATCGTCTCGAAAATGAACTCTGCGACGGTTGTCAGACAGTTTTAGACCTTTAAACTTTGTTACTAACCTGTCAATTTCGTTGTCAGACATCGCTTTCACAGAGTCTTCTTTTTAACTAGCAAACGTGATGAAGTGTGATAAGCTATTGAATGGAAACCTCAACATGATTGAATGTAGCACAATTTGTAATCTGTGTTCAACCAATCACAAATTTTATAACCTGCTTTTAAAGGCAATCCTGGTAAATTAACGAAAAACATCTCCACATTTGTTCGGTTAAAGCTGGTCGCCCTACACATACTAGTTGCTTGGGGGGTCCTTATAGTTAATTTTTGTTACGTTTAAGGAACGTTGAAAACCAATCAGGTCCGGTGATTTTCGGAGTTTTCGGACCAACTCAAGGGAATTTTGTTATTGCATGTCACAGCGTACGTGTAGGCGAATCTTCTAAGTTCTTTTGGTGTTAATCTGAAGTATATATCAGAAGCCTTTATTAAGTATTCGACCAGAATCTTTTCTTGATCAGGATCAAATACCTGAAAACCCAAACCAAAAGATTTTAGCTACCAGGTGTCGTAGTAGGCCATTAGGTTTGTAAAAAACTTGCCCCTATAACAAATAACTTGCACCCCAATTCTTAAATTATTTATTAACTTAAAATAAAACCAGAAAACATTGTTTTTTATATTTATCTATGAAATTTATTTACTCACACTTTGATGCTTTGAGTAACCACACTGAAGTTGAAAATCATCAGCAGCCAGTGGCGGTGGTTTTTTAGCCGGGAGAGGCACGTCAGCTGGAGGCAAAGGTGGTGGAGGAACCGCAGGCATGTCATCTGGAGGCACAACTGGCGGAGGCATGTCAGCTGGTGGATGCACCG
>JAGFPH010026462.1:0-10412 GCA_018207615.1 Philaenus spumarius
AGGTCTACTCACGACGGTGCTGAATAGGTGCAAAATGGTTTGCACGCCATTCCACATATTGGGAGTATCTTCAATACACCAAGCATTGCGTGCTTCGCACGCCATTCCGCATATTGGGAGTATCTTCAATACACAAACATTGCGTGCTTCGCACGCCATCCTTCATATTGGGAGTATCTAGAATATACAGTGCATTGCGTGCTTCGCACGCCATTCCGCATATTGGGAGTATTTTCAATACACAAAGCATTGCGTGCTTCGCACGCCAACCCCCGTATTGGGAGTATCTTCAACACACAATACATTGCGTGCTTCGTACGCCAACCCCACGGTAAAATCCACCACATGGCTTTGAACCGGGTACTTCTATGGTTTTTACGTGTTGATTGATTTTGGGGGAACCAAGCAGCGAGCTATAAAATCGTTTAAAAAAACAAAATGTGCAGAATAACATCCTACATTTATATTTGTAGAAAAAACTCAAAAACAAATTCATTCTCGTAGGAAAAATCTGAAAAATTGTTACTTCCTGTCAAAAGACGTGCTTCAGATTGTTGGATTTTTTGGCTAACGAACTCGTCCAAGCGACTTAACCAAAAAAATTCGAATCAAATCGGACTTAAAATGCGGTCTTTAGAGTTGCATTCTATACATATATTAAAAACAAATTTTAATGGCTTCCAAAAACGTGTTCATTTGCTACTCCCGACCTTAGATCTCACCATAAGAATCACTGCAACTAGCTCATCTTTCTGGAAACTCTCTAAAAAGATTCCATCTGAGTTCCATGGAACAAAAACGCACGGTAAGTTTTACCCAAATCGATCTAAGTATCGCTTTAAGGACTACGTAAATTATTAGCTGTGCACCAATAAACGCTAGAAACCCTGTTCCGTCAGTTTGTTACTTATAACTTCAGAACGAACATAAATATTACAAATCAGGTTTTGAGATGTATTTTAGATCTATGAGTACATTTCACATTACTGTAAACTGTTATGATATATATTTAACGGTTAAACCAGCCGCAGTAAATTAAAACACAAGCGATCTTGTCAAATTGTCAAGCTTTTGATAAAAAACAGGTGTTTTATTTATAATGGTCACGTTCGTTCGCAAAACCCCTAATTTTCCCATAATTGTTTCCATTATGAAAAAGGTGCCACGATGGCCATGGATGTTAAAGCATCAAAGCTTTATCAATCGTCATGGCAATCATCAATGGAAAAGTTCCGGGTTCAATTCCCATTGACCCCGAATAATTTTCTAAATGGTTTCTTAACAGACATCGTTGGCTGTGGTTCGGATTCCACGTAAAACTGTAGGTCCCGTCTTCATTAGCCTTAAGTGCAAAACAGCAAAACGTTAAAAAAAAATTATGAAAAACTTATTATGGCTGGCTGTATAAAAAACGTATTAGCTGGTGGTGGCACTGAAAACTTTCAGGGCAGCTGGCGGCGTTAAACATTCGGGACGGCCAGCTGTAAGGAAAACTTTAGGTTGCGACTGGCGGCATTCAACACTTTCGGGATGGATAGTTAAATTTGAATGTAACAAAATTTAAAGTTAAAAATGTACATCAATAAACGTTTAACTGTATTCATTTAACTACACTTTAAATAAAAAATTTTAGAAGCTCAGCAAAACTGAAACTGGTAACGCTAGAGTTTAAGGCTCGGATCCGCCGCTCCCTACATTCAAAACGGCGAAGTTGGGTTACAATTTCAATGTTAAATAACCAAAACATACCTTCACTATTAAGCATATTTGTGTGTTGTTTTTGTCAAAAAGCGAAAGCTGTATTTTTTTTCTTAAAGTAAAATAGATTGTGGGTGTTGATTGCTAAGGTTTTTTGCAATATCTCTTTTTCCAACTGAGTAAAAAATTTATGAATTTTACTATTTATATCATACGTTTATGAAAACAATAAAACGGTTTTTGAAAATGTATTTAGCAATAAACATACGCATATAACAGTACTTCAAAATGAAACCAAATTTTTTAATTTATTCCACGAATTAACGGAAGAAAATGACTTATTCTGTAGCATTGCTCTTATGGGAATCGAATTCAATATGGCGGACAGGGAAGCGCCCCCTTAAGTAATACTCACACGTTTATCCCAAGCATTATATATAGGCTGTTTAATCCGCCAAATGATCCTTGCAACACTTGTAACATTACTGCACGATTATTCATTCGATCCACTTGTTTTCCTCGGATTCCAAGCTGCGATGCCTCGGCCGTCCGTTTCTTGATTTCACTTCTCTATAATTTTCTTCTCTATCGTTTTGCAAGCGAAATATTAAAATGTGCTACACTATAATTTATTTCAACTGGATCTCGGACTGGACGCTCGAGGCGGGGCTAGGGACCTGCTGGCGCCGCCTCCGTGCTTGCGCTGCATTTCCTTTGACCCGCAGTATTGCATTTTATATAATATTCACATAGGCTAGATTTACAGGCTGTTTAGATACATAACTTTTTTTAAATGAACGACGATTCATGTCTTCAGTTATAATCATAAACTAGAATCTCCCGTGAAAAATCACAGCCAGATTAATGAAGTACACTTCAGAAATACATCATTAAAAAAAAAAACTATGTAAAAACAACAGACTTTATCTAGGCCTACCTGACTATGCTTTTGAACTCGATTTAAAATGAGGGATTTTTTATGTGTACAATTACAAGGATTATATTAACTGTAGGCCTATTTGTCACATTTTCTTATTTATATACGTTATTATATATTTTTTAAAGAAACATACAAATATTATCTTTTAATGGCTTTTTATTTCACGTTGATAGATCAAATGATTTAGAAGTCATTAATTGACCGAGCGAAGCGAGGTTTCCATTTTAACTCGACCATTCGGCATTTCGTCTGTGTGTCTGTCTCACGATTACGGCCAAACGCCTTGACCGATTTTGATGATTTTGTGCATGAATGTTCCTTATTCCTAGGCCGAGCCATGTATATATACGTTTTTTTTTTCATTTTTAACTCCGTAAATAAAATAAAATGGCGGCCGCACCGTTTCTCTCAGTGTAAGCTTTTTTCCAAAGCCAGTTTGTGGCTTAACCGTAAGTCGAATTTAAAAACCAATAACATTTTACGGGTAGCAAATTTGATGTTCAACAAAATTGTATTCTTGATTTTTTCCCGTATCTCTAAAGGTAAGCTCACAAAATGGCAGCAAACTTCACATTTGTTAAAATTCGTCCCAGTTTTTTTATTTTAACCCTGTTTTTATACGTTTATTCTTTAGATATCTTCACAAAACCTTATAACTTTACGGAGAGGGAGAGAGAGAGCGCTACCTGCTGTCTTGCTCTTTCCTGCGCTACGTTAGCGTGGCCTCTGTGAGCGAGTTGTGGAGGGGGAGCAGAGATAAGGAGCCCGATTGGCGTTACGTCGCATTTACTGAGTTGTAGTCCTTTAAAACCACATTTGTTATTTCAACGAGCGAGGTCTACTGTTGACAGAACTACTAGTATTATAGTGAAGAAATTAATAATCGAATATGTTAGACGAAGATGTACGAATCTTTCCGAAGTTAAACGAACAGGATCTCTTCTTTAAATTTGTATAAACGAATATTATTGATGATAAAAGGTTGTATTTATATACAGTTTATAATCTCAAAGCAAATCTTATAAAGTATTATAGCATGCGTTAGTCCTATAACTCATATTTCGGAAAAAAACAACTTCACAAGAAATTATAATTATTGAAGTTATAAACATTACCCCAAAGTATAATCTGCGCTACAGATGATGGGTGAAATCAGCTGTTGTATTATATGTTACTCACGTTCGTATGAAGTCAGTGCCGGATCTACAAATTGTGGGCCCGTGCAAAATGTCTCCGAGGGCCCCTCGAGCAGAGGTCGATGAAGGGAAGAGGGGGGGGGGGCCGTACACAGTTCATAAAACAACTAGAGGAATGTCTAACATATTGCATTTAAATATTTTCAATTTAAATCTGGCCACTCAGGTTAATAGGGCGTATTATGAAAAATAATGACCTAATTTGTTTATACTGTAATTGTTGAAAAACTATTATTGCGTCAAATTTCATCTTCCGCTTGTTTAAAGTAGGCCTACACATAATAAACAATCATTTGCCGAAATATCTGCCCTTAAATTAACAAAAAGATATAAATTTTTGAAAAATAGTCTTTTTTAAGCGTTTTTCCTACTTTTCTCGGTGGAAAATGGTCCGATTGAGGTCCATAAAAAAACATTTTGTAGGGGTTTTAATTCTCTACAAATGTCCCAGTGGAAGTATCGTAATTCTTTCGTAATATTTTTTAATATCAACGGTAAACCCCAAAAAGTCCTAATTTATTGTTATTTTTATTTATAAAAAATGCGCGAAAGCTCATTGCCTGATAGTTTTTGTATTTTACATGCCTATGTGCTACCTTCAAAGTCACTGTGTATGTCGCTTTTGGTTTTGCTACTGGATGTAGGCTAAGGTGGAAACAAATTATACTAGGCCTAATTTATTTCTTAAACGCAAGCAGTGGGTAGACATATTTCCCAAATAATTGGTTGAAAACCCCTAAAACATATAAACTCAGTTTTGGAAATTCGCTCAACTCACGTCAGCGGTTCGAATTATTTTTTAATGTTTTGATTATTATTTGTTTTGTTCTGAGCTCGATTTTAGAATAATTAGTTATGACTCATGAATCGCAGCGATGCCAGTCGGAACTGTCGGCCTTGAGTTCCAGCATCACGCCTTATTTAGCTCCAATATATATATATACTGTATATATATTAAAATTAATGCAAATTACACTGTTTAGTATTAATCAGCAAGTATTGTACGCGCACAGCTGAAACCCGAGGAATTTAAATAGCCATTAATTCGCTCCGTCGTTTAGACCACACCCGTAAAACTCGGTGTTTGAACATAATACCCCACAAATTATTGCCGTCAGACAGGCAACAATTACCTTATAGTTTTTCCATTGTTCGATCCGGCAACCTCGCGCCAATCATTATTCGGATCAATTTTAATGAGTTACCAGTTAACGACAGCCCGGGGCGCGAATAAATAGCTCTCATGATCCGGATTATATCTCGACCCCATCTCATTCATTACGGGTATTAAGGAGGCCAGCCTCTGCAACTGGATATTCGGTTTCGGCCTCATCTTATTCTCTCGAATTGATTTATCGCGTGATAACGGAAAATAAATTAAAATCCGTCCGCCGTAACAATGCGATATCGTTTAACCGCTATGCAATTTCAGACAATAATGTATATATAAACAGGTGAGCCGTAAAAACCGACTGTAATTTCTCAGCTGTTCTAATTGTTGGAGAGTTAATTGTTGCGCCAAATTATTGTTGAGTTAATGCCATTTTGAGGTTAGTTTAAGACGAATCATCCGAGCGCATCATCGGGCTTTTGTCATAGTGTCATTAGCGAACTTCCATAGAAAAAATGAGCTATTGCAGAGGCCCTTATGGTCGGGAGTAGCAAATGAGCACCGATTATGGCTCCCAGAACACGTTTTGGGGTGTCATTAAAAATCATATATGTATATATGTGTTCACACTCCAGCGGCCGCATTTTAAGTCCGATTTGGTCCAAATTTGGTACACATGTTGGTTGTCTACGTTGCTCGGACGAGTTCGTTAGCAAAAAAAATCCAACAATTGGAAGCACGTTTTTTGACCGAAAGTAACTATATTTTTTAGGTTTTTCCTACGAGAATGAATTTAGTTTTTAGTTTTTTCTACATATATAAATGTAGGATGTTATTCTGCACATTTTGTTTCTTTACGCGACCTTATAGCTCGCTTGGTTCCCCCAAAATCGATCAAAACGTAAAATACCATAGAAGTACCCGGTGCAAAGCCATGTAGTGGATTCTACCGTGGGGTTGGCGTGCGAAGCACGCAATGCGTTGTGTATTGAAGATACTTCCAATACGGGGGTTGGCGTGCGAAGCACGCAATGCTTGGTGTTTTAAAGATACTCCCAATACGGCGGTTGGCGTGCGAAGCACGCATTGCTTTGTGTGTTGAAGATACTCCCAATATGCGGAATGGTGCGCGAACCATTTTGCAGCTATTCAGCACCGTCGTGAATAGACGTATTTCCCAAATTGTTGGTTGAAACCATAAAACATAGGCCTAAAAACTTAATTTTAGAAATTTGCTCAACTCATGTCAACGATTCAGCTACGTGGTCGAATTATTTTTCATGTGTAATGAATCTGTTATTTCTACACAACGTCGGTTTTGTGCTCACTTCAACGTCGGTCGTCATGGTGACAATATGAGTCGAAAAACTATTCTAAAGCGGGTTGACAATTTCCGGAACACGGCTTCTGCACTCAAAATCAAACCTATAGTCGGGAGCACAGAATAAGGCGGGTGAGTACGTTTGAGCTGTTGCCAGATATGGGACGGGCAAAGCTAGGAACGGTCGAGAATCGCTTGCCTGCGGCACGATCTGGCAACGCTAAGCAACTTGGGAAATAGGTCTATTAACGACGGGGCTGAATAGCTGCAAAATGCTTCGCACGCCATTCCGCATATTGGGAGTATCTTCAATACACAGAGCATTGCGTGCTTCGCACGCCATTCCGCATATTGGGAGTATCTTCAATACGCAAAACATTGCGTGCTTCGCACGCCAACCCCACGGTAGTATCCACCACATGGATTTGAACCGGGTACTTCTATGGTATTTCACGTTTGGATCGATTTTGGGGAACCAAGCGAGCTATAAGGTCGCGTAAAAAAACAATATGTGCAGAATAACATGCTACATTTATATTTGTAGAAAAAACTCAAAAACAAATTCATTCTTGTGGGAAAATCTAAAAAAATAGATACTTCCGGTCAAAAAACGTGCTTGCGATTGTTGGATTTTTTGGATAACGATCTCGTCCGAGCGACGTAGTTCGAACAACATGTGTACCAAATTTGAACCAAATAGGACTTAAAATGCGGCCGCTAGAGTGCGAACACATATTATATACATATATGATTTTTAATGACACCCCGAAACGTGTTCTGGGAACCATGTTCGGTGCTCATTTGCTACTCCCGACCTTGGGTCTTACCATAAGGGCCGCTGCAATAGCTCATTTTTCCTATGGAAATTCGCTAATAATGAAATTGTTTTCTTTTTATATAGGTAGCTATTCAGAAATTTCTAACAATGCAATTATTCACTTCTGTTGTGCACGTATAAAATAATTGGAAACACTGAACTTTTTATTTACAAAAACGGTATTTTGTTACCTTCCTGTAACATTAGTGGAATCGAAAGCAAAACACTCAGTGTTGTTCAGATAGTCCAGCGCCTTACAGATGGATCAAATTGTTCACATCACGATGTATGCATTATGAATAGGGCACATGATTGGGCTACAAAAAATTACATTAGGAATTTAATGATATAACTTTTAGTGTCAGAATATCTGGGATGAATTAGCAAGATCAGGATTTACATTTTGGTTCATTAATGTTAACTAGTGGTGTTTTCAAGTGTTCAAGTTAGGCCAGTCCGTAGGGGTAAATTTAGACCAAAAGTTCCAGTAATTTACAATACCGATTTTTTTATAAGTACATTAAAGTATGTAGATTAACATAAAAACAGTTTACCAGTCTATCGATTTCCCAAAGTCGAAAAAAAAAATCGATTATCATTTTTTTTCTCCGATCATCCTTAATATTTCGAGCTGGGATGAAGATAGAGAAAAATAAAAAATACCACCGCGTGTAGGGGAGGTATTTTTCAACAAAAAAGGTTATGTGTATTTATTTCGTCCGAGCAATGGTTTGTCTGGAAAAATTCGATAATGCAGGTGTGTATTTTGCAGCAGGGAAAATCACTAAAACGGGACATCTTATTCATATATGAAGCTTTGGCTCATTCTAAATTCGCCGAATTTTAATATATCGAATTGAAACTTGACGTAGGAGTTTAAATATATATTTTAAATATTTATGCTGAGTCTCAGCTTGTTATCTTGAAAATGACCCGATCTAGGAGTCGATTTCGGTTATCGATTTTAGGAGTACCGGACCCACGAACTAATTTCAATCTATTCCAGTTTCGTCAATTTTTGGAATATCATCATCAAATTTGTTTTACAAGTTGAATACACCCGTATAAATATTCTTAGTAAGTATGAACGATTTTGTATGCGCGATCATGCACTATTCTCCCGACAACCTAATTTTCGCCACAGTGCTGCCTTATGGATGCAAGATCTATTTATTATTCATGATTTATGGTATAGGTCAGCGCTCAGTCGTCGTTGCCGTGAAAATATCAGAGTGTTCAATAATCTGTTTGCATTGGCTTCGCCCTGGGTCTCCGCTGAGGTTGGTGACGAATCGAGCAGGGGTGGAGCCTCTAGTCACTTAAAATTTTATAAATAATGGGCGATACTTGCTGATGCAAGATTGGACGATTTTGTTTCCCTCAACTATTGGCGGATTACTTCTGTAATCACCTGTCTACTCTAATATTATAAAGAAGTAAAATTTGTTTGTATGTAGGGGGTAATCTCTGGAACTAATAAACCGATTGAAAAAATAGTTTTAGTAATAAAAAGCCACACTATCCCTGAGTAACATAGGCTATAATTCATTTTGATACGATAAAAACATTTTTTAGTTCGATATTTGTAAATTCAGTCGGAAAAAAATCTCATCTTAGCTGTTTTACCTGTTATTTCATCCAATGTTTTGCTGTGGTAATGGATGTAGTTACATTCAAGAATAATTCGGCCACGCAGCTGAACCGCTGACGTGAGTTGAGCAAATTTCCAAAATTAAGTTTATACGTGTTACGGTTTCAAATAGCTATTTGGGAAATTGTTCTACTCACGACGGCCCTGAACAGCTGCCTGTGTGTACGAAGTATATTACGTAGTAAATTTTGTCTGCACCTAAGCCTCCTTCTAATCGTTCCAGCGGTGGATTTGAACCGGGTACTTTTGTGGTATTTTACGTTTCGATCGATTTTGGGGAAACCAAGCGATTTATAAGGTCATGTAAAAAATCAAAATATGCAGAATAATATCTTTCATTAAATTTTTTAGATAAAACTCTAAAAAAGTTTCATTCTCGTACGAAAAATTTCAAAAAATAATATAGCCACGATGGCCGTGGTTGTTAAGGCGTCAAAGCTTTATCAATCCTCATGGCAACCATCAATAGAAAACTTCCGGGTTCAATTCCCATTGACCCCGAATAATAAAAAAAAATAAAAAATAGTATTCTAACTTCAGGTTAAAAAAAGTACTTCCTGTTGTTTGATTTTTTTTACTTTCTCCCCCTATGCCATAGTATATGGAGAAAGTACTTATTGTATTCGTCAAAATTTTCGAGTTTGAGTTTTTGGTGGAAATATCCGTTTTGGGTCCCCATGAACCTAAAAAAAGTGGTTTTCGGAGTGATGTCTGTGTGTGTGTCTGTTTGTGGGTGTGCGAGTGTGTGTGAGGGTGTGTGTGTGGATGTTATCAGACCTAGAGCCTAAACCAGTCGTCCGATTTTGATGAAATTTGGTATAGAGTTACTAATCCACGGTATCTCCAGGCTTTTTTTTCATTTTTATGAATTTTTGATTTTTAAGGGTAATTTTCCCATAAAAACGGACCCATTATTAGGGACCTAAAGTACTATAAACTATAAAATTTTAATCAAAATCTTTCGAGCCGTTTTTGAGAAAAGTTGGGTTTTCCGTTATTTGATGGGAAAATTACTCTTAAAAAAATCTGGTAATTGGTTGACCATGCAGGCCAACTATAGAACTTCCCGCTTAGTTTGAATTTTAAACGCTTAAAAATGTGTTTATTTGTTAAAATACCAAAAAACGAAAATTTTTGAATTTTTAAACAACGATAACTTTTGAATGCGTCGTTCGATTTTCATTTTTAAAAAAGCATTCTACGCAGTTTTTAAAGCACAAAAAGAAAATGTACAGGTTTATATTGATTGGTTGAGAAATCTGGAAGATATGTTAAAAAAATACCAAAAAAAAAATTTTGTGAATTTTTAAACAGCGATAACTTTTGAATGCGTCGTCCGATTTTCATTTTCAAAAAAGCAGACTACGCAGATTTTTAAGCACAAAAAATGTATACATGGTTTTATTATGATTTTTTCGCACGCTTTAAAGTTATTTTTAAAAAACATAAAAATTCAAAAAAAAATTTAGGTTATTTTTTTAAATTTCTTCGGATTGGCTCGATGGATTAACTCTCAAATCTAATCAGATCTAAGTTTTGATACACCCTTTCGAATGACATGTCGTAGAATTCAATCGGTTGATTCGTTTTTGAGAAACTGTACGACAAAAATTTATTTACACACATACATCCACACACACACACACACACACACGGTCGGACACCTCGGCGGGAATAG
>JAGFPH010026464.1:0-10411 GCA_018207615.1 Philaenus spumarius
AAAAAAAAAAAAAAAAAATGTATATACGGGTTAAAGTCACAAAACGGAACAATTTCAGTCCCTTAAAAAAAAAAAATTTATGACGAAAATAAAAATGTTTATATTTCTGAAACACTTTTTTCCTTCTCACTAGACAAATTGCATGATAAAAAGTTACTATTTTTAGTGACTAAAATATATTTCCTTTCTAAGAAATACAAATCGGTCACTGTCCTTGACCATATCTTAAATATTGAATGTCAAATAAACAAACAAGGAGATCGATAATCACGGCAAAAATGGCATAGAATAAACGTTTAGGTTATGTGATGACTAATACATAACCGAGCAGAGGACAAGATAACTATGTTTTTTTCCTTATTCAACACTTGTCCTTGAAATAGCTAAACAAAGACCGGCTAAAGTATAAACCTGCCTTTACGGTATCGATCGCGATAGAATTGATGCGATCAGTAGTCTGTTGGATGTTTATTAGTGAACTTCAACTGCTGGCTTAGTTCAAATAATTTCAATTTGTTAAATTCTTCGAAAAATCACCTAAATTTAAGGTAACTAATAATAGTACCTTAATTGCATGACAAAAAGGTCACAAATATTTTAAGTGTATATTAAAATGTTGCAGTAACCAACGTGCCTAGTTAGTTGTGCATTCGTTGTCTTTATCCTAAACTCAATAGGACAAACCTATGTTACCTACTAATGCTAATTCACCGAGTTTTACTTGAAAATTACAAAGCGGTCACGTGCAAATCAGTAGCGAGACCGCCATGGTATTACGTGACCGTTTTGTTTATTTACTACTTTTAGTAATTATATATCCTTTGTTTGTGTTATATCTGGAATTATTAAAGATTTTGTTATTAAAGATTGTGTTGTTATACATATTAATTCAAGAAGTTACTTTGTTTTTTTTTTTTTTAAATATTACATTATTATAGCCAATCAGTACTTTGTTATGATTTTTCGGTTGCTTTGTTTATTTCAACACTAAAAGCTGCTTACCCTAACCATTGTTTGTTTTAATTATTAAAACAACTATTTTACTTGTCTTCTTCCAGCATTTTCTAATCACAAATTTAAATTATTATCAAAACGGCCTCGATCGCTACCGCGCGTTAACGATAGCTACCGCGCGGTCACGATCGCTACCATTCGGTCACGATCGCTACTATCCGGTCACGGCCACACAAATCGGTCACACACACGAAATCGGCAGTATATGTTTGATTCAAAATCTGATTGTATAATTTTTATACAGAATTATTAAATGAATGTTATTGGGTATATAGATATTATTAATTATACTTTTAAGATATCTCAAAGTAATATTTTGCCGATTTAGCAAGCGTGACCGATTTGTATCCATTAATGCTTCAGTAAACTAAAAGTCCATATAAAAAAATAGAAATTCATAGAATTTAGCTCAGCTACATATGAGATAAGGTTCCTGAACATGTTATTTACCTAATATGCTACGTATTTATTTATATAAAATCAAATACTTAATTTTAATTTTTTTTAAATTGTCCCATTTTGTGACTTTGACCCATACTTATTTTACATTGTATTACTTGTTCCACAAAATTATAATAAACTGTCAAAAGTTCTCATGGATCAACATGACCGTTAGAACTAGCGCGAAAAAGCCGTTGGCCAAACGTTCTCAAGTCAAGTTTTGAATTCAACAGAAGTCTGCTTTTCCCAAGACTGTACCAATAAAACCGTCAGAGTTAAGTTGGTTTGTTTTACATGAAACGAAAGATTAAAGTGTCGTCTACAAACCAATATAAACAAATTTATACAAATATATCGAATTGTAAGGGATATCTCAAAGCAAACTGTGCTGTTTCATGGGTTGAAAAAAGGGTTTACAAGAAATTCCATAACATCGAAATTATAAGAGTGACGAATATTTGGAAGGCAGCATTAGAAAGTACAGATGTTTACGAATTAAATGGTATACAGTTATTCTGTTCAAAACTGGTTTGTCTAACCATTAAGCGGCTTAGAAATGTGACAAAAAGTGATTCGTTTCAACGAGTTTTATCACTCGTTTCAGTCGTTTAGAAAAGTAAAATTTCCAAACGATGATTACTCAAGTAAATATATGTTTTAGAAAGAAATTGTAAATACAAAAATTAAAGTTTAAAACATTACCTTTCCAATGGTATTTGTTTTTTCGAGATTGGAAATTTTTAGGGGTGAAATATTTGATGCAATCACGAGTTACAAATGTGTTGTCATGGCACGGAGTATCTACGCAATTGTGTAGTCTGCCGCTTCGAGGGTTAAACTTAGCAGTCCAAAAAATAACACATAATCACAAAATCTATTATTACTGCAGTATTACAGTATTATACTGACTGCATTAGGTCGCGCACCTTGTGAAATGACTTGCGTGATTTTGTGTTTATGTGTTTGTGTTGTGCATGTCCTATTTATTTAATGTGTGACGATCTCTTCGAAGTGATTAACACCCGAAGATAAAGTTATGGCTCCGAAACATGTCATCTTAAATAATATGACAAGAAGTCACGTGATGGAAAATTATTAAGGTAATATTATTATTAACTATAATAGTGACTTAGTACCACAAACATGCAATTCAAATTACAGTAGAGTCGCGGTTATATGAGTTATCGCGGTGAAAACTCAGATATCACGGACTCTGTCAAAAATCGAGAGGGAAACTTACAGTAAAGTAGCGAAATCAATGAAAACGAAAGATGTGAAAAAGGGAGTCCACTATATTATCAAATGAAAAACTAAAGTCAAAATAAAATACAAAACTAGAGGAGACCCCTGCGTGCTCCGCACGCCAACCCCCCACCCCCCCCAACTCCCTGTTGAAACCCGTTGTGTGCCGTAGGAACCCGTTGTATAGTCAGCAAGGCTCAGGTCTACACTTTAATAAAAACCTAACCTAAAAATTGATTTAAAATTTGAAATAAACTGTCAATGAAAATATTAGAGACTACAGCCGATTACTGAATCAACAATAAACATTACAAAAATAAAAAGCCTATAGTTCAATTACACAGCAACAAATCAGACCTAAAATACACCAACAATAACATAACCTAAATCAAATCATCTGTTGACATTTGAGTAAGTTTAAAGTAAACAACTTATTTATTTGAAACTCAATTAGTTTATCAGCTGTTTAAAATCAAATTACAGTATTTCCTATTTAGCCTAGTTGTAGCATAGGCTGATGCATTTTTAAAACTCGGAATAAAACTAAAATAAAAGTGTAAATGAAATATTTAGCTTTACAGTGACTTAGAACTGGAAATTATCTTTTAAATAAAAAAAGAATCATCAAAATCGGTTAAGTATTAACTTCAGGAAGTGAGTGAACTAAAATCAGGAATTTTTTTTAAATATATAGATGATAAAAAAGACATACGTAGGCTATACAGTACATGTTCCAGATGAAAAATGATTAAGTGCTTTCTGTTTAACGGAACTCGCTCGCTTGTGCGCAGTATCTATTTCTACACTACTGGTTTTAACTGGTTTACACTGCACATTGCCATAGCACAGCGAGTATGAGTTTTATTGAAAAAAAGTGACATTTAGTGAAAAAAGCATTAACAAAACTGCATTGATGATTAGCAAAGCATCCAAATACAAATAAAAAATGATAAAAAGACATACATAGGCTTCAGTACATGTTCCAGTAAAAAAAATATTTTTGTAAAAAGTCCATAAGTATTTTCTGTAACGAAACTCGTTTGCTTGAAAACTAAGCAAACGATATGCAGTATAACACACGGAATGTTTTAACCCTTAAAGCGCTAAGCTAAAACATGGGCTACCGCTCATTTACAAAAAAAATACAAAAATAATATTTTCTCAATGTTCTTTTTAAATTTAGATTCTCAGGGTTAAATAGTACACATAAAAAATATCCAACTAATTTTAAACTTTAAAAAAATATTTTTTACAAATGTAAAAAGTAAAACCAAACTTTGCAAAATTTACAATAAGCCTCTTCAAAAACAAAATACATACAAGCAATACTTTTACTTGTCAAAAAATAAAATAATTACCGTACTAAATTCTTACATATAAAAAGAAAACTAAAAAAATAATAATAAACATATCTTACAAAGAGATTGCACACAAGAATACATTTTATATAGGCTACAGAAATCGAAAAACATAAAGAAGGAATTTAGTTATTCTTCTTGCCTAAAAATAAAAATTTACTAAATTGATTGTTGTTTCATCAATATTACACATAAAAGTCACACTCATATTCATTTTCAGTAAAACTTTGGAATAAATATCATTAAACTCACAGTACAAATACAACAAACAGCTGAATGAAACAGTTTGCGTCTATAGGCGTAAGCCGCGCTCAGAACACAAGCGATAGTAGATTAATTTGCTTTGGCGACAGAACACAGAGCGATAAGAAGTCACAGACTCTGCTTATATTTTTTATTTGGTCTAAACATACTCAAAGAACATCAATCTGTACTCTATTTTAAGTTTCGTGAACTATGGGATCATCTAAGCATGTTTTTGTGCTTTTGCGTCTAAAGGCGTTAACCGCGTTTAGAGAATGGGTCGTGCCGCGTATAAAGGCGCTAGCCGCCCGTTAAGGGTTAAGAGCGAGTGTTTTCTTGATACTGAATCAAACTACTGTATTCACAAAAACTAAAGTAGAAGTATTTACCGGAACCATTTTTGACTAAACATTATACGACTAATATGAAGTACGGTTCAGTAGATTTGGCGCTATATGCGGATTTAACTTTGCACGGTTACTTTTGCACGCATGCGTCTACCGCAAACCGAACTTTTTTTTATTTTTGTTTTACTACCTCGGTTAACCTGGACCACGATTAGTCGGAGCTCGGATAACCACGGCTCTACTGTACCTTAATTTGTTCCGCTACAATGCATACATAACTTAAACATTGCATTTTTTACCCGGTACATTTGTTTAAATTTAATTGAAAATAAAAACAAATTTAAAAAGCGTTTGACAGGGCTTGTTATTGTTTGTACGTAATTGTAATGTTTTTTCCATCTACCTTGGACAGAAATAGTAGAAGAGAAGTACGCTTATTTTTAATATTGTGACACATGCAATCCATGTGAGAGAGAGATATGATGGGACAAGTAAATTCATATAATAAAGATAAACAAAGAGTGAAGGGTCTAGTAAGATAAGAGACGCAAGATCTAGTAATCAATATCGGGTAAATTATATTTATATATGTATAAATAAATCAAAGACGCAAAATAAGTAAATTCTAATAACTTAAAAATATAAAGATAAAAATGCAGACTTTAATATATAAAACTAAAAGCAGACTTAAATTTTAATAAATAAGAAAATACATTGGTAAACAAAAGTGCGTTACATACTTGTGTGAAAATTGAAACATTGGTAAAAAGAACAGTGCGTATCAAAATAAAGTCTTAAACAATATATATTAGAGTCACATAATAAACAACTATAATATATTTAAAAATAATTTACAAAAAGAACTATATCACATGATCAAATATAACATAAATGTCTATGATGAAATAAAGAACAGACTTAATATTAATGGCAGTGCTGGTGAGTGGCGATGAGGATTCCCTAAGGCGGTGTAAGTCTTCACTCTAGCTAGACAATATGGCGTAGAAGTGATTTGATCAAAGGTGTGCAGTCGGCGAGTGTTGTTACAAATAATGAATTATTTGCAAGTGAGAGTAAGAAGTTAGACTTCAAAGTTAAGTTTAACTAAGGTATGTACGCTTAGTCATTGAAATTCAACGAGTGGTTTGGAAGGATTCAACTGTTAGAGCTATGTGACCATGTGATTAACGAACGGACCATGCGTCTCGTGAACTTCTTGTGACATGCAAGTATAAAAGATATACGAGTGAAAAAACCTAGGTATATTTTGAACTTTTTGGACAAGTAGTAAACTATGTAAAATTTTTTTTAGTCTGCTGATATAATTAAAAATTTTGATAAATTAAAATTAAATTGCGTCTCTTTTTTTCAAAGTAGCCTAGGCTACGATTATTATAAGATATTTTGATTGTGTGCTATGTTTTATGTTTCAATAAATGTTCAAAGTTGTTCGTCACGATGTCTTGAATTTCATTGGTTGCCAGAATTGTCCATGTAGCGACTACTTTAGCAGTGACGAAACACACCCCGGAAAATCTAATTAAAAAGTAAAATGTTTTGTATAAAAGACGATATGCATAATTATTAGATATGACGCATGTGGGATTACTTAGCGGGAAAAATTCTCGCCACGTATAGTGCAAGCTTTTACAATAGGCTTTGCACTATGACGTAGTTTGGCAGGACAAAGCAATGTAGTCACAGATGAAGTCATATTGCATAGATGAATTATATGTGAAGGATTGACAGATGTTTTAAAGGTAAACGAAGTAAGTTTTCTGAGGTTAAGTGTTTGTTTTTGATTTTAAAGTAAAGTAGATTGAACAAAGAGTGTTTTTATTGAAATTAAATAATAAAGTGAGAGTTAAGGAAAGGATAATTAATTCACATTTTTTATTAAATTGCACAATTTTTCTTTTAGAATTTAGAATTTTTCTCGACTTTATTTTTTTTTTTAACAAGTTTATTTACAAATTTTTTTTTTTTGTAACGCTTAACGTTATAAAATGGTTTAGCCAACGTGGGGCTAACGTTATAATATTTATATATAAAAATGTTTCTTTGCTTCTTTGTCCTCTATAGACTCAAAAACTATTCAACCGATTTCATAAAAAATTTCACACTTTATCCATATCATTGTCAGGAGTGCTTAGACATTGCAATTACTACAGCCTACTAGTATACCGTATACAATAAATATAAACAAAACTAACTTACTACAAACTATAAAGCTAAAACTATGTAATATTATTTTTAAGGAATATACAAAACTATTTGCAATCGAATAACTCAACATGTTCGCTACCAATGTGGACCAGGCAGTCCATCTCCACAGACCACTGATAAAATGAAAGATCTCGCCTGCAGACCAGATGGCCAAATGTGAGATCACTGAACAGATTACAAACTTAATTTAACTCACCTTTTTTTCATACGTGATGCGGAAAATGAAAAGGGACCTCTTATCGGGAGAGTATAATTTTCAGTACAGGCAAAATAAGTACTAAGGGTAAAAAATATCGAGTTTTGGTTTTTTATTGATTATTGTTGCCCAACTTCTTATTTACAAGCTAACATCAATTGTAAATTTCTTTGTAGTTGAGAAATAATTTTAAAAAAACATTGGGTGTGATTAAGACCAGACCACACGTTGGAAGTGATAACTTCTATGACGATTTATATTTTTATCAGTATTAATATTAGAGGAGAATAAAGGTCAACAAATTACACAAGTCAATATATTGTCAAAAAATATTATATCATATTTTGAAATTATAATATTATAATATAGTAAAATTATTATAATTATAATAAGTATACGAAAAATAGTGATCATTATAATGTAAGCAGTATTTATTTAGTGAATTATGGTTTTGAGTGAGGTATTAGTGTATGCACTCTACATAGAATTCTAAGAATAATTCAATATGTAAGGGATAATTATTACTATAATAATAATTATAATAACGTACTATAATATATTATGTATCGTCTATTGCCTCTCCACGCGCTTACTTGTCTATTTATACTATTAGCTGAGGACAATGTTCGCTATTGCAATAATATGGTTACCTACAGCAAATGTTACATCGTAAAGTACTCTAGCTGATTCTGTGTGTATTTTGAGACAGTGGTTTTTTTACCGCTTGCTTATGTGCTTTTACGCGATTTGTATTAGAAAAACGCTTTCGTCTTTTTTTCCCTCGTTTTTTGGAATTTGTTCTGGATGCGACTGAACTGCACCAGATGATGATTATACACTGTTCTGATAGGGTTGGAAGTTGAGAAATTTGGAGACCATCGTCTGAAACCTAGGATTGGGAAGCTGACTGTATTTCCTCCACACTAATATCCATTGAGTTGTCAGGTAAAGAAGGTGTGAGAGGAATGAGAACATCAAAGTGGCCTCTCGTCAGTTCCCCAGTAAACCTTAGCCTAACTACTCCCTCAATCGGTTCACCAAAACTCTCCCACAACAAAAATAACCATCTCTGAACACCTGAAGTTCATAAAAAATATTTCGAAATATTTTGAATTTGACAGGTTTAAAATTTACTGGTTTGCTCATTCCGCTGGAACTGGTCCGCGATATATTCTCCTTTTTTTTTAGTGGAATAAATATCTCCTGTTACTTTTAAAGTATATGGTTTGAACCTGCATCAATTGTTCGAAACATGACTAACAACTCTGGTCCTCACCTCAAACCCCAGTGAATCGTGTCATGTACAATTAAAGCCAAAGAGTAGAATAAGCATTGGCCATCTGGCCTAGAATAAACTACTCTGCCCTGTGAGGACTAGATACTCCATTAACGGGTATGACCTCCATTGTTGTAATATGAAGCTAAATTTTATATTTAAGTGAGTAATAATAAGTTACAGTAAAATAAAACAATGTAAAATATGACTTTGTCAAAATGTAAAATTTTGTCTAAACTTACTTTTGTCAGACAAAAATCAATCTTCTTTACAAAACTTAAAACGCCACAAATATAATAATTATAATAATAGTTATTATAACTATTACATATTGAATTATTCTTAGAATTCTTGTAGAGTGCATACACTAATACCTCACTCAAAATCATTAGTCACTAAATAAATAATGCTTACATTATAATGGTCACTATTTTTCGCATACTTATTATAATATATTATTATTATAATATATTAATATTATAATAGTTATAATAACATATTGTCATATACTATGTATCGTCTATTCCCTCTCCACGCGCTTACTTGTCTATATATACTATGTATCGCCTACTCCCTCTGCACGCTCTGACTTGTGTCTACGCAAAAAGTTTGCGTGATGCGAGATTTCAGAAACATAATCAAGCGAAAGTGCCCAACGGGCCAAAAGAAGTTATCACTTCAAAAAGGTTATCCAAGCAACAGATGTCAGATCTGAGAAAAGGGACCTCTTGTCATTATGGAGAAATAACATGGGTCGTAATTAATTACCAACATTGCTTGCAGTGTCTCAGAAAGTAGCATCTCCTGTAATCTAGCGACGTTTCAGGCAACTAACTGTAGTTTTTACTAATAGTAGATTATTTTGATACCATTCCCGACGACATGGCCCTTTTCTTTGACTGGTTAAAAATGAAATAAAAACAGGCTTAAAATCCAACAAACAACCTTTTGTATTTTTACATTAATAATAATCTAGACAGTATCTACTATTCAAAAACACAATGATTAAAAATTCCTTAATTATGCAAGGTTGTAGCTTACTCTGTGGTAAGCAGCTGCATAAATAATACAAGCGTTGGCATGAAATAAACCAATCTTGGCATAATTGGTATTCAAAACTTTAATTTTGTTTTTCTTAATACTACCTTTTTTCACAACTAACTTTCATTTGGTCATAACTTCCTAAATTTTTAAGATAGAATTATGATTTTTGTGTTAAATTGTTCAGAAATCAATCCTCTTTAAGGAAATGACAAAAACTCAATTTCGAAAATTTGCAAAAAGAGGTCCCTTATCATATTCTGCATCACAATGCAGCTTCTACATAATTTCTAAATTATAAATAAACACTTTTTTATACATAGATTATTTTTTAATGTGACTATTAATAATAGATAGTCATTTAATTTAATGACCATGTGAGCCATGCAATCTACAGTAAGTGTAATAGTATTTATTATTACTATAGCCTATAGACCAGCTAGCTGTCTCATATTTGAGCCACTTATAAACTACCAGCGGACATTGAATAGAACACAATGTTTGAAACAAATATTTATTATACAAATTTAGGTTAGTTTCCGGTAGAAACGGCAAATTACAGTGCGTCAACTGCAATTCAGCTGTAAGCAACAATAGTACCAACTGTACAACACTGCCATGAAAACAGATATCAACAAATCTAGAGAACAAGTGTCCCATATGTACATCAGTATCCCTGGAGACTATAATTTCAAGCCACGAAAATAGACCATTTTGTTCACAATGAGTCTTAGACTATTGTTGTGACACTGTCCCAAATATGAGCCGTTGGACTATTTTGATGGGACCAACCGGTTCATATTTGTGTCGGCTGGGATATTTTGAAAGACCAATTTTTTAACAGTGGTAGCGAACATGTTAAGTAGAAGGGATGAAATGAAAAAACTTCTTCTAAATTTAAATATTAATCCACTTACTTTTTAAGTATTCTCAAAAACTACTCAACTAATTACACTAAAATTTCACAATTTACATATATTAATACCAGGATTTTTTAGAGAATGTGGTCACTACAAACAGATTTAAA
>JAGFPH010026465.1:0-10411 GCA_018207615.1 Philaenus spumarius
CCAATTGAATTTGGAAGTAGAAGCAGAAGATATTCATCAGCTACTTGAAAGTCATTCACAGGAGTTGACAAATGAAGAGTTGCTTGAACTAACAGAACAACCAGAAGAACCGATTGATGATGAAACTGAAGAAGAGGAGCCAAAGACATTTACTGTCAAACAGCTGACAGAAGGTTTCACTTTGACAGAAAAGGCACTGACGTGTTTTCAAAAACAGGACACAAACGAAAATAGATTTGCCAAAGTTTCAGCGACTGTACACGATGCCCTTACATGCTATAAATTGATACTGGACGAAAAGAAAAGAACTGCTACTCAAACTTCTATTACTCAGTTCTTTAATAAGAACTCTAAAGAGGCCTGTATTGTGGGAGATCCAATGCCATCAACATCAAAGGAATGAGTGGACTACCTACATTATGTGTTTTTAAAAGTTTTATAAGTAATTACAGTGTTATATTTTATTTAAAAATCAGTTTTCTTCTTAAACTTATATGTATGTAATGTACATAGTTGTTTTAGCGAAGTTCTTTTAATAAATGAAGTGATTTATTTGCACGTGAATCGTATTTATATTACCTTTTAGCAATTTCTTTTAACAAATTGAATTCAACATTACAGTATTCAAGTAGCCTATACAGTACAGTACAGTAGCCTAATTGTAAAAAAAGTTTTGTATGTACAGTACAGTACTGTATTTACAATTCTTGCGCCAAACTCCGTGTGTTTCGAGTTACGAACTTTTCGACTTGCGAACGTTCGCTGCGAACGCATTAAGTTCGTAAGTAGAGGACTTTCTGTAGTTATTTACTGTTTACAGCTGTAAAACTATATTATATTTGATGACGAGATAGTAATGCGATTGACTTCATGGTTTGGTACGGATCTATTATGCAAAGGGGCTACGCCCCAAATACGGGTATTCATGTTTACTGTTTATAAACTGTAAACCAATTTATAACTTTGTTTACACTAATTAACAATAACGTATAGCGCCCGACTTTATAGTATGGTTCGGATCCATATCGCAATTGGGCTACGCCCCAAATACAGAAATTGGTATTTCCTGCTTATAAAGTGTAAAACTTGTCGGTCTATTTACATGACGTCTTAGTTTATCGCTAGTTTACTTGGTATTGTTCTCATCTATTTTGTAATAGGGGCTACGCCCAAATACAGAAATTTAAATTATCTGTTTTAAATTGTAAACAACGTCAATTTATTTACTTATGGTGGATCTTGGGTATAGTAGCTGACATCGTGGTATGGTTTGCCATCTAAAGAGCCATAGGGCTCCGCCCCAAATACAGAAATTGTTATTTACTGCATATAAACTGTGAAACTTGTCACTCTATTTACATTTGATGACGTCTGAGTGTACAGGTAGTCTACATGGTATGGTTCGGGTCTATTCTAGAATAGGGGCTACGCCCCAAATACAGAAATTTAGATTTTCTGTTTATAAATTGTAAACAACGTAAATTTATTTACCTATGGTGGAACCTGCTTATAGAGGCCGACATCATGGTATGGTTCGGATCTATATAGCAATGGGGCTACGCCCCAAATACAGAAATTTTTATTTGGTGTTTAGGTGTAAATTTGTCGCTCTATTTATATTTGATGACGTCTGAGTTTATGGCTAGTCTAGATGGTATGCCTAGGGTTTAATTTAGAATAGGGGCTTACGAACCAAATACGTAAATTTTTAATTCTGTTTATAAATTGTAAGCTATAATAATTATATTATATCCAATAGTATATGTACTATTATTAATGTAATAGAAACTTGATAATTCATAGTAAATTGTATGAGGAATCTGAATTTGTTTAAAAAAATAACTTCTGTTAGATAGTTTTTAAGATATAAACGATTTTCTATAATAATGTACCCGGGTTTCGGTCCTTCGAAATCATTTTTTTACGAAAATCTATAATTAATTACTAACCGATTAGACTCAAATTTTCAAAAGAAGTTCAATAGATCAATACGAAGAACGTATACAAATTGCATAAGTATTCGTTTAGAATTGCAGAAGTTATAAACGTTTACGAGACAATTCTGACCGTTTTGGTTATTTTGATTCAAAAAAGTAGAAGCGTTCCAGATATCGTTTATAACTCGTGAACCCTTTGACGGATTTTAAAAATTAAAAAAGCTATATGACATCCTAAAGCTCTTTTTCTCTCTCCAATACCAGTGCTTAACCATAAGGTATGGCAACCAATGTCTTTAAAATAATGCCAGTAGGACATTTCCAATACGAAAACATCCTTGTCTGGGCTGTGAATTACTAGGTTCACACTTTCTTTATTTCTCATTTAATCAGATACATGAAGACATATTCTAGTATCTGCTTCGTTCTGGTTAGAGTTTAGGCTTTCATAGAGGGTTATCAATTGATTTTCAGATTTTAAATGACATTCGTTTTCATTTTTAAAATTATCAGATACAAAAAACTGTTTACCGGCAGGAACAGATATGGTATTGATTATATAATTTGAAATGTACTTTACAAGGTTCCTTTTATTGTCAGGAATAGCAATGTAACGGGACCACTGTTTTGGCATCTTTGTCAAATCGTTGTGAATTTTTATGAGCAAAGGAGACTTTCCTGTATTTCTGAAATCGTTTTCCCCATTTTTAAGTGAATCACTGATGTTGCTGTACCGATCATAGACAATTTCCACTCGTTTTGTAGTACTATTCTGGAGAAAACGTTTAACTTGATTTAGTTGAAGGTCTGGAAAGTCTTTGAAAGTTTCTAGACTTGATAAAACTTTGTTTGGGACACTATAAATTAGAGCCATTCCATCTATAACTTGTACTTTATTTTCCAGATAACGTATTTCTTCTAAAGGTTTATTACAAGAAGTCTCATTTTCAATAACATTGATCAAGTCAGACTTAACACTTTTTTTGAGGTGACCATTTGGGTGAGCTAAACTTGGCGGATAGTCTAATAACTCATGGCTTAACAGATCCTGGATGTGAATATTCCTTTGATTTGCTAGCATTACTTTTGAGCTAATGTTTGTTGGTGAAGGGTTTTTATTTGTTTCCTTTTGATGTTTTTCAGGCATTGTTGAAGACATTGTCATCACAGGGCTCCTCTTAATTGGCTCGTACAAACCTTTTATTTTTTCAACAATTCTTTGTCTTTTAAACTTTTTTAATAGAATGTTCCTATTTTCTTTTATGTTTACTAGGAATTTCGATGCCTCTTCTGTGACAATAACTCCACTCACTATGTGTCTCAACTCTGGTGTAAAGTTTTCAAAAGAACCAGGGTTGTCGTGTTCATTTATAAATTTAATGACAAGTTGGATGTCATTTTCATCTCTTTCTACTCTTGTATTACTACTCCATTCTTTGTGGACAAATTCTTCAACATCGCCAGTAGGGTCCTGGGCTATGTTGCAAAATTCTTGTAAGGATCGACAAATTCCAGATTTAAAGACCTCCCTGTATTTTGGAAGAGCTAATTAAGGTCTGTTCCAAAGCATGATCTGTAGCAACGTTATTAAATTTTCCTGCTTTTCTTTTTACAGAAAAATGTCCTTGACTAAACACAGACTTTAACTGTTGAGGTAAACGTGCCATATCTGCCAGATAAAAAATACATCCTCTTACGTATTTCACGTTGATTAAATAGTAAAAGGTGAGGAACCATTCTATTTACAACACGCAAATGTAAATCGCATTTTCCGTCTCTTTCAGCTCTGACACAGTCTAAAAGATTTTCAACCATTTCACAATAATTACACCAGTATTTAAAGTTGTTGTTCGAAAATTATTTATCTTTCATGAATTTTTTAAATGCAATGAAAAATGGTGTTCCTTCTTCTGCAATAATTTCATAATTGCGTGAAAAGTTTCCCCTGGCACATAGAACTGCTTTCTGTAAGGACAATACATGAGGTTTAACCTGTGATGTACTCATTTCAGAACTTTCTTTCAGAAATATCTTTAAGTGGAATCTATATCTCAATATCAATTGAGTCTGTCTAATATCAAATTGAGACAGGAAATGACAAGTACGAACAGGAAATGTATAGTAAATATCCCAAAGAGTCCTATCTCCACTGCCTTCCTCTATAGAAGCTTTAACTATTCAACATGCTTTCTTATATGTATAACACTTTTTTATTTATTTCTGTATTTATTTATGTACTTTTAATAACTTAAATGCCTATATTTGGCCTATATAGTGATTTTCTTAATAAAAAACTATTGGTTTTATTCACCATTTTTGTTCATTTAAAAATACAAATGCTCTTTACTCATACACCAACAACTGTACGATTATAAACATAATAACATTTTTTAAAGCTCATATTTTATGGAGTATATTATCGCTGTTTTCAATGTTCTATCTTGAACAGTTCTCAAGTTATAAGCATTTTAGTAAACGGCGCCCCCGCCATATACGCTGGGGGGCGACAACATGGCTTTTCATAATCACTATAGTGCCTACAACAATAATCAGAAATAAAATTGCGTCAGGCTTTCCATGCATACTCTGCCCCCTTCAGATCTCGGTCTAGTGATTCCCCACATCAGAGTAAGATGAAAAGTTCCAATAAACATATGTCCAAAAATGCTCCATTTTCTGTCTAACCGCCATTTTGATCTTTTTACAAAATAATTCATATCTAGAGAAATGTTTGACTGATTGAGTTTAAATTTACCATGACAATGCTCTATCTCAAGAAAAATAAACAATTATATTCAATCATGTGTTTCAAAATGGCGGCTGTTTGAAGATTTCAAACCTAACTTAAAGTGTTAAAAACCGTACATTTTAACAAAAAATGCCAAGACACTTTTTTTGTAGACCTTTTGATTCCCTATCGGATGGTGTAACTTTCAAAACAATCGGATGAAGGATAATAGCTAAGTTAAAGATAATAACATATGTACATCTAACTACACTTAACCCTTGAGAATGTTTGGAACCCTTTTTTGAACACTCTATATATGCAACTCGACTACTGAATGTAGTCACAGTTCTAATGTATTACAATAATGATTGTATTAATTGATTATTTACTAAAAAGGCACCCATAAATTGTAATAACTTTTTCATATTATGTGTTAGTTCAACATATTTCTTTATCATTATTTGTTAAAATTCAATCAATACTTTAAAATTCTTTGTAAATTTATTTCTGTAAATTTGATGACTTATAGACTTACTCATATTAAGTCTTGCTCAATTATAATTGTAATACGTTATATTAATTTAATTTATTGTTTGGTACTACTATATTTAATTTTATTCAGATAAAAACTAGGGGCTCTGCCCCTGGACGCTCCGCGTCCCAACCCCGGCTCGGCCTTCGGCCTCAGATGGCTGCTTCGCTTCGCTCGCAGGTGGAAAATTCGATAAAGAATCTCGTTAATCTTTTGCTCGTTGTACATAGGTGACCGAGCATAAATTAGCTGTTTTATTTGGCAGCTGACTCAAACTCATTAAACATTATCTCCATAAGATTAACATGGGAAATTTGAAGGATTGTATACCGGAGCTCCTTCTCGGGTGAATAGCGGCTGAACGGATGATAATATATAAGACTTGACATATCTGTGAATGATTATGTTCAGTTTTTGATCCAAATTAGCTGTTTTATATATAATAGGTTTGTAACAATCAATGTTTGAATTGAATTAAAATATAGTTAGCATTTTTCGTTGTTTTTTGTTTGTGTTTGTTTTTAGTTTGTCAATGTAACCTCAAAAAGGTAATACTACATTTGATACTGATATGATCCAATACAGTTGTTGATCAAAATCAGCTGTTTTAAGCTTTTCATACAAACAGCTGTTTTTGTGTCCCTGATAAAATCAATAGAAATCTTTCTTCCATAAGATTAACATTGAAACTTTGAGTGCCACTGGGGCGTAGCCCTAATGTCCTAGGACGTCGGTAAATGGCCTAAAACCTTCCCAGGGTTAACCTGTGTTACTATGCAAAATTTCAAAGCAATCGGATTGACGGTATACGAACGCAAAGTGGACAAAGAAGCAAAAAAAACCCCCATAAGGAATACACAGCAGAAATTTGCATTTGATTATAACGTTTGTAAGGCGAAAGATACATGATTTGTAATGCTTGATGGCAAATCTGGGCGTGCATACCTTTAATTTAAGACCTCAATTATGAAAATCGGTCGGGTAGAAGAGCCGAACGGACTCGGAAAAGTAAAACAGAATTTTTTTAATATATAAGATGGTTTGACAATGTTTACTTTTACAATAATCTTTTAACTGGGAGAATATTAAATATAGGGATATAAATGATATTTAAAATTTTATATACAGGGTGTAACATAAGTAAACAGCCAACCTTCGGGAAACGGTTCTATGGGTCAAAATAAAGAGAAAATCAAGAATATTTTTTTCCAAAAACGCTTTGTTTTCCAGATATTGGCCATTTTGTTTCTTTTACAAAATAATTCATATCTAAAGAACGGTTAAATCTATTGAGCTCAATTTGGCATGATGTTTAACATAGCAATTATATATAGTTCCAATCATTCATTTCAAAATGGTGGCTGTTTCGAAATCTCAAATCTGAATTACCCACAAACCTACATTTTTCAAATAATGTCAAGGCACCCTTTTTGTAGCCCGTTTAACTTCCCATCGGATGGTGCAACTGTCAAAACAATCGGATGAAGGATAATAGATAATAACAGCATAATATATGTACCTACCATATTGTTGTGTTTAGTGCGTTGATATAGGATGCCGGGTTGCACAAACCAATTATTAGACGTACGCAACTATCATCCTTCATCCGATTGTTTTGACAGTTACAATTTCCGATAGGGAATTGAAAGGGCTACAAAAAATGTGTCTTAAAATTTGTTGTTAACCCTACAACTGTCAATGTTAATTTTTTTCGATGAAAAGCCGTTTTTAGCGTTTTACAAGCATTTTTTCAAAAATTCGCCAAAAATAGTAATTTTATCCCAATCCAAAAGTGTTCCATACCTTTTTTGTAGGAAAAAGTTCAAAAAATTCATATATGCCAGTAAAAAATTTACTCATGTAAAATTGTAAAAGTTATTAGCTCATGAAACAAATAATGTTCAGTAACGGAAGAAAAAGTTTAAACTTTAGGCGTACATAACAAGTAGTAAACATTTTTTGTATTTTTTTCGTAAGTTTAAAAAAGTTTTGTAATTTAGTTCTAAATAGAAATGTATAAAAACATTTATCTATTTCAAATTTCTTATTTTGAAATAACCAGTTTTTATGTTCCAAATACACGATTGCTAACAAAACTAGGCCTAGTTGTAACGTAATTTACTAATATATGCTTTGCCCAAAAATGAAATATTATTATAACAAAGTGTAGAGAATAAATCAAAGAATTGAACTGTATACTTGTATATTACCATATCATAAAAGTGTTTTACTTAAAATCAACTGAATTACAAAAGTAAGATGAAACAAATGAAATCTCGGGCGGACAAAGGAAATTCAAAATATGACCGTTGAAGACAATGGAAACAGCCTTGTTTTGCAATCTCAAGCGGTAGTATGAATTCTATGCAAATATGAAATTTCAACTGCTGTTTGAATAACACCTAACCAGTCAAATTTAGTTTGCTTTAAACCAAACGAAAGATTGAACTTTGGTCTATAAATAGATATAAAAAAGTCTATTGAAATAATTCGAATTATAAGAGATATCTCGAACGCAAAATGTGCTGTTTTATTGGTTGAAATCTGACCAATTGCATGGGTCTACAAAACACCCCACAACTTTTGAACTATTTGTCCGATTTTTGATTGTATGGAAGTTTTAGATAGTTGAAAGTGTGATGAATCCTTCAGTATACAGATATAACTCAGAAAAATACCGGGCAGGCTGTATTGAGAGACATAGAAACTGGAATTAAAGGTAGTTTCGGCGCATTAAAATTCACGCGACATTGGCTTTTAGAAAACTCAAAAACTGCAACGATGATTACGTATGTAAATATACGTTTTAGAAAAAACTTGTAAATACAAAAGTTAAAGCTTAGATCATTTCCTTTCCAACGGTTTCTGATTTATTGCGATTGGATGATTTTTAGTGGGTGAAATATTCAATACAAGTTGAGTTGTCACGCACGGCGAAGTTCAGTGTTTTGAAGTTCAGTGTTTTCCACGCGGAAAACTGCACAATTGTGCAGTTTAACAGTTCCAGGGTTAAAATGTACGGTTTGTGAATAATTCAGGATTGAAATTTTCAAAAAGCCGCCATTTTAAAGCGCCTTATAGGATATAATCCTTTATTTTTATTAAAATATATCATTGTTAGTTTAGCTTCATACCAAGTTTGAACTCAATAGGTTAAACCGTTCTCTAGATATGAATTATTTTGTAAAAGAAACAAAATGGCCGATATCAGGAAAACGAAGAGTTTTTGTAGATATCATATGTTTATTGCATATTGTGTTTATACCCTAGACAATAGTCATATGCAAATAACTATTCAGCAATAGTTTTAGTATATTGAAGTTCAAGTTATGTTCGATATAGCCGAGATTAATAAAAAATGTGTTATAACAATATCTTGTTATAGTTAATTAACCAATTCAAGACACAATAGCTGTAATTGTCTTATTAAATTTGATTAGATATATTACACAGCAAAAAGAAAGCGGAGTTGCATTAATGAAATATAAATAACACATTTTTTACAATAGATTTAATAAGTACACAATACTAACAGAAACAAATCTGCAATTCCCGTGTTAGGCTTACTTTATTGACCAACCATTTTACTTTCTCACTATACTATAGTATAGAGAAAGTACTGTATAGTGATTGCAAAAAAAATTGATGTTGAGATTTTTATGAAAATATCCGTTTTGGGACCCATGAGTCCAAAAAAGTGGTTTTTACAAAATGTCTATCTGTATGTCTGCATGTATGTATGTCTGTATGTATACAAAGCTAGAGCGAAAACTATTCGATGAATTTCAAACAAATTTGCACCAGACATGTCAAGTAAGCCTGTATAGATGCACGAAAAACGGTTTTGAAAAATGTTGAAAAACAACCCCCTTTTTGGCAAAAAAACCCCCCAAAAAATGAGTTATTATTTTTTTATAAAAAAACGGCTCTAACGATTTTGATAAAATTTGGCTTATTTTTAGACTTTAGTGTATCATATCATATGCAAAAACCCTCATCTTTCTTAAAATTCTCGTTTTGCTAATAATAATAATAATAACTGATTTTTGGAGGTTTTTTGGCCATAAAGGGGGTTGTTTTTCAAAAAAATTTCTAAACCTTTTTTCGTGCATCTACAAAGGCCTAATTGACGTGTTTGGTGCAAATTTGTTCGAAATCGATCGTATAGTTTTCTCTCTAGATAATAATAAAAATATTTATTAGTTCATCTCCTACTTTAATAAATCATCTCTCCTACCCCTCCTACAATTATAAAGTCACAGTGAATCTGTTAAATAATGTAAATATGTTTGTGAGAAAGTATGTGCCAGTTCCTGGTACTGTTTATTTTTAAGGTAAAACTGTAAACATACCTCTATCTAGCCAAAATTTGAAGAAAATAAGAGCTATTACACTCGATCCAACTTGAAAACGGTTTGTCGGAGGAGGGTAAAACTTCGTTTCTATCCGTTTCAGACCATTTGAAGACGATACAAAAAATTCATTAATTTATATATATACATATATGTGTGTTTTATTCCTGGACTGATAAGTGGTTAGCCCAGTCAACGAATGATTCTAGAAGGAAAGTCAATAAGCGGAAAGACCAACTATGGTACATTGTTTGGAGTACCTAGTAGTATAACATACTAAAAGTCCTTGACCCTAGGAGTGGCGGAAGAGGGGGTGAGGGGGTTTAAAGGTCCCTTTTTTTATTTTTTGCCTATATCTCAGTAATGGTTGGCCCTACAAAAAATATATATGTATACAAAATTAAAACTGACAAAATTCTCTACATTTTTTATTCCTATAGTGTTTTTGCTATCTGTAACCGTTAATAAAATACACGCTCTCGAAAATCGGCAGTTTTCGAAAAAAAAAATTTCTTCCCATTGGAATACTTTATTATTTGTTCACCATGCGGTCTACCCTCGTGAGCTCTCTCCGGTTCTTATCTCGATTTAGTTGAGTTATATAAGCGTTCGTAGAAAGTAAAATTATTGTGTTTTTCGCCTCAGTATATTATTTTATTTTATTATTAATAGCAATAATAGTATAATAGATATAGTAGTATATCGTGATGTCGACAGAAAAGTGTTTTATCTCCCTTTAGTTGAGTTAGTTTTTATAACATCATACGTCAGTAGGAAATCGAATTATTATGTTTTTCGCCTTTATATTTTATTAGTAGGCTATTATATCCGGTATATTTTATTATTATTATTATATCGCGAT
>JAGFPH010026466.1:229-10411 GCA_018207615.1 Philaenus spumarius
CACGCCAACCTCCGTATTGGCAGTATTTTCAATACACAATGCATTGCTTGTCACGCCAACCCCCTTATTGGGAGTATTTTCAATACACAATGAATTGCGTGCTTTGCACGCCAACCAACGTATTGGGAGTATTTTCAATACACAATGCATCGCTTGCTTCGCACGCCAACCCCTGTATTGGGAGTATTTTCAACACACAATTCATTGCGTGCTTCGCACGTCAACCTCCGTATTGGGAGTATTTTCAATACACAATGCATCACGTGCTTCGTACGCCAACCTTCGTATTGGGGGTATTTTCAACACTCAATGCATCACGTGCTTCGCACGCCAACCTCTGTATTTGGAGTATGGCACACATGGGCGGATCCAGCCGGTTTTTAAGGAGGGGGCTGTCTCGAGGAGGAGGGTGTATAGAATATTTGTTTGAAATACATGGCTTTAAAACGTCTTTTTAGACTACTTCACGATCACCCATTTTGAATAGGACTTTAGGATTATATGCTTTACCCAAAAATAAAGTTTTATTATAACAAATTGTAGAGAATAAACCATAGAATTGAATTAAACAAATAAAAGAGCACTGTGGCGACAAAATCACACTGATTTAAATAAAAACCCCGAACCACAAAACAAGGAACAAAAACAAATTTTTTCCTTGTTTTGTGGTTCGGGGTTTTTATTATATCAGTGTCATAGAATTGAACTGTATACAGTACAACCTCGTTATCCGTCCCCTTTAAGTCGGATATCCGGGTAACCCGGACCGGTTTGCAATAAATAAAAATATGCATTTTGGTAGCGCTATTGCTTTATACGAGCGCATAATCGTAGCGTACTGCTCGGTGATCGTGTTTCCGCCGAGTTTGTTTGCCGTGCGGCACGTAAACGTTACTCGAAGTTGACGCAACAGAAACTTACAAGCTTTTTCCCCAAAAAGTAGACAGTCCACAGAAGTGTTTTTCGTTTTATTGTGACCAGTTAATATTTTTATAGTGTTCTTCTCCGTAATAAAGGAAAATATTGTAAGTATACAGTGTATTTTCATTTTTTGATGTTTTATGCTCTTTCTCCGGCTAACACGGATTTTCGTTAGGCCTATGTCAAATCGGCCGTGGTTCCGGCTGGTCCGATTTAACGAGGTTGTACTGTAATTGAAAATTTTAAATATATTTATTCTAAAAACTTATTCCACTTAATTACAACAACTAAACAAAATTCTCACAAACTTATAGTATATAGTTCCAGCCAGACATGAAAAGGTAACGGCTAACGCGCCTAGGGCGTTGAAAATGTACATATTTCACGGAAACACAAGAATAAATAGTTCGAAACACTAAACCAGGTTTTCCTTATATTAAACGAAAATATAGAGCTTGCACTTCAAATCGATATAAAAATTATTATACGAATACTGCATATAGATTATAGATTTGTAATATATACATACACATCGATTGCAAAATGTGCCTTCTCATTTTTTGAAAACTGTCCAATGGCAAGGGTTTACAGACAAATTCATATCTAAGAAACTATAAGAGTGGAGAATGATTAGATCGTGGTAGAAAGTTATGATCTTTACAAATCCAGTGGTGTCCTTATCTTCTTCTCAAAACAAGTCTAACGATCGTGTGCCTTTAAAAAGTGACGAGTTTGAGCCATTTCCTTATGCTTTCTAGCGCAGCATCTATATTGATTTAGGCAACTACAATTTTACAACGATGATTACATATGTAAATATACTTTTTAGAAGAAATTTGTAAATACAAAAATTGAAGTTTAAAACACTTTCTTTCCTATGGTTTTTGTTTTATTGAGATTTGATAATATTTAGTGGGTGAAATATTTGATACAAGTTGTGTTGTCTGGGACAACTCAATTTCAATTAAGCAGTCTGCCACTTACACGATTAAACAAAAATATATAACCCAAAGGGGGGGCTGCAGCCCCCACAGCCCCCCCTGGATCCGCCAATGATGGCACATAACATTTAAAATATATTTTAGTTGTAATCTCTTTAAAGAAAAATACCTGACAAATTTTACTTTCCCTGGGAGCTAGGGGAAGGGGGGCTTCGCCCTCATCTGCACATAGGTATGAATATAACACGTAACACGAGATGCTTTTTTAATCAGAATATCGCCATTTCGTAAAAAAAATAAACCTGAAATTTCCTTTCAGGGCGGTAAAGTCAATATTATTATTATTATTATGTAGGCGCACCAAGCACTTTTTGGATGAGATGAAATATACGAACTCGCTATACGCGAGACGCTTTGCGTTGTTGATTTCGTCGATGTTTCTTCTTCTTCGTTGGTTTACACACGCACTAATATAAACCAGAAGTTTAACGTAACAGCTGATCGTAAAAGAAGAAATCGACGAAATGAAACAGGCAGTGGTAAATTGAAAACCCTAAACTCAATAGCTGTATGAGTTTAGTCACGTCACGTTACCAATGAAATGGACATTGTGCTTCCTCATTTTGTAAGTTGTGTTAAAATAGCGTACTTGGCGATGCCTCTAAAATGAGCATAATGCTTTCTAATTTTTTTTTTTAATGTCTAAATTTCCTAACTTGGTTGCAATGGTAATGAATGTAAATGCATTGAAGAAACGTGTGTCGGTTCAGTACAGGGCTAACCAAAAATTATGTTGTTAAACTTTTAATAAAAATTAGCTGTTTATTTGAGGATGTAAGCATTCGGGTAAAAGCATGGAATCCAGAGAGCGGAGCCGACCTTGAGTAGGCCGGCCTATGATATTTTTAAGCTACTAAATAAAGCACAAAAAGAGCCAAAATCTCCGAAATTCGATGCCGTGAACTGATTGAGATGGTTTTTTTTTGCATTCGCTTCCGAAAATTATTTTGAAAATTGCATTTGTGCAGTGTAAAATGCATTCGAAAATGCATTTTCAAAAGTCATGAACTTTAAAAAAATTAATAATTTGGTTAATAACACTCGGAATGAGCTCAAATCAGGATCCTGGGGGTTTTAGAGGTCGCTGATCCCGAATATGACCTCCGAATTTGTCCATCGCCGACCTGGAGCTTAGGATTGCCGATGGACGTCGTCTGAGAGACTTCTCCTGAAATTCACGCTCGAATGAAACGAAACTCGTCCCCTGGGTGTTTTTTGGGTCACTGATTCCAAATCTGGCATTGGCGACCACTCCCCGGGTACAGATCGAGGACTTAAGTTGTGCGCGCGGGAATCAGGTACCCGTAGTGGACGGGGGTGGAGACGGGCGTCTTTTCTACAAACATTATGTGACTCACCGGGCACATTAGCCAGTTTCAGCAACCCTACTCTATGTTTATACACGTGTAGTAGGTGCCTGGTCGTGCGCACAGCTAAAGTCCTCGATATGCACGTGGTACACCGGAACCTGAATTGCGACGTCATCCTTGGGAGTTTCCCTGTAACGATTTTCGGTTCGTTTGTATGAACATTACAGGAAAACCCCAGGGGATGACGTCGATGTCCGGGTTCCGGTGCACCAGGTATTCTGGGGGTGGTCGCCGATGCCAGATTTGGAATCGGCGATCCAGAAAACCCCAGGAGATGAGTTTCGTTTCATTTGAGCGTGAATTTCATTAGAAGCCTCTGAGATGACGTTCATCGGCAATCCTAAGCTTCGGGTCGGCGATGGATAAATTTGAAGGTCATATTCGGGATCAGCGACCTCGAAAACCCCTAGGAACCTAATTTGAGTCCATTCCCAGTATTATTAACCGAGTTATGTATGTTCTCTAAGTGACTTTAGAAAATGCATTTTCCCGAGTCACTTGATAGCAGTAAAACATCGGGGCGAATTTTGTTACCTATAGTTGGCTCAAAACGTAGAGAGACACCTCCTCAGGTAGAACGGGCCGTCCTAATCACCTGTTGACAAACAATGCGTTTGGTAGAAGCGGGCACCCGGGACTGCCGGCATCCGCCTGCTATTCCAAGAAATTCTGTGTCACACTATAATTTGCAATCAATTGATACATTATCTAATGATGGCTCATTTTTTCGTCTTAGACGAATAAAAACACAATTGAATCACAGTTCTAAGACGTATCGTTACCGAAATACCAGTTGTCGCGTAACTTTCACCTGACGTCACGGGCGCTGTTATGTCAGTAACAATACGTCGTATTGTTTAATTGTCTCGGTTTAATAATAATAATGACCTGATCTCAATAATAATTTAGTTAGTGCTGTAAACGTAAATTATGTTGTCATTGTACTCCAGGAATGTATTGACAAACGATAGGTTATTTTGAAAAAATATGTATGAAATCTATTATTAATCACGGTGTGATGGAAAGTGGCTTTTCGATCTTCGCTCATTTTCCGACTTCGGTCGTTAAACTGGAGCTCGTATCGAAAAGCGTCATTTTCGGTCCTAGTGATGAAATATACTATTTAATCGTGTTTCAATAACGGCTGTTATTGCAGATACTGTACAGACTACATTTAACTACAAGTAATATTTTCAAAAAGGCCTGAACCATGTAGGAAAGGAAATTAAGTAATAATGTAATTACACAGATGCTTCATCTTCATTTGTGCCTGAACGTAACAGTGCCCCAAGAAGTTAAGCAGCAAACAACACATAAGCCCTTTCAAATATAAATTCTACTGACTTATTTCTTTGTGCTTGGTTAGAAATAAATGCGGTTCATTGCACTTTATAATTATTAACACATAAATAAATTTAAAAATCTCTGTTACTGTTTTTCAGGTAGTATCTAAAAAGGTTTATTAATTTTAAACAAAAGAATGCCAATACAACAATGTTATTTATTTACGAAAGAATCGCAAACATAAAAATATGTTCCTTATATAATGTTTTTAAATGTTCAATCACACTACCAATTTTCAATTACCATACGTCTAGATTTTTTTTGACAAAACACATTTATAACATTTTTAACATCAATTTCTCTCTCTTTTAAGATATTGACTAAGGCCAGGCCGTTGAGTCGTGTGCTCCTCAGGTACGACGTCTTCAAACGTCTTAAAACTAAAAAGCTCCTCTCTGCCGTTGCAGTGGTTACTGGCTCGTAGCTCCAATACAATGGTTAATTTGTTTGAATTCGAATTAGGACTAAAACCTACTTTTATAATACCGGTACATAACAATTACTAATTACTTCGGCTCGCATTAGAATGCCGAAGTATTGAAATCATGCGGTAATTTTTTGTGTGTCAGTTTTCCTGTATACACGATATAGGCACTCACAGACGTCGTAGAAAACTTCTGATGGTACCAAAATCTTCGTAATTTTATAGCGGGGAGTTGAAAAGCTTTGAGCTTTTCTAGCGTGAGTCGTAGCGCTTCGGGGTAACGTTTTTGGGTCACATTTTGAAATTATTGGGTCTAAAATGATTTTGAGAGTTTAAAAGTCGTAGCTTGTTTGGGTCACGTTTTTGGGTCAAATTTTGAAATTATTGGGTCAAAATTATGAAAACACAGTGAGGGGTATCGTTTTATATATTTTTGGGTACGGTAAAACTGATTTTGAGAGTTTAAAAGTCGTAGCGCGTCGGGGTAACGTTTTTGGGTCAAATTTTGAAATTATTGAGTCAAAATTATGGAAACACAGTGTGGGGTATAGTTTTATATGTTTTTGGGTACGGTAAAACTGGTTTTGAGAGTTTAAAAGTCGTCGCGCTTCGGGGTCACGTTTTTGGGTCAAATTTAGAAATTATTGGGTCATAATTGTGAAAACACAGTGTGGAGTATCGTTTTATATGTTTTTGGGTACGGCAAAACTGATTTTGAGTGTTTAAAAGTCGTAGCGCGTCGGGGTCACGTTTTTTGGTCAACATTTTGAAAATATTGTGTCATCATTTTAAAAATTCTGTGTGGGGTATCGTTTTATATGTTTTTGGGCACGGGAAAATAAATTTTGAGAGTTAAAAATTCGTAGGTTCAATTCGTGTGTTCTGTCCGGAAGAGCCGAAGTCTCGAAAAAGTGTTCCATCTTTTCACTAGTTTTACCGTTTAAATTATAGTCTACGGGTAAAATGAAAAGTAAAAAACCCCGTCCGTTTAAAGTAATGCAGGCCAAATACCGCACAAAAATTTATTAATTTTCAGTTTTTCTAAAATTGTTTTATATACAGGGTGTCCCACGAAGAAACGGAGAAACTCTCAAGACTTGTTCTTCAGGTGGAAATAACAAAAAAAGTTCGTATAAACATACGACCAAAAAGTCTTCGTTTCCCAGATATCTGCCATTTTGTTTTTTGTGCAAAATAATTCATATCTAGAGAACGGTTTGACTGATTGAGTTCAAACTTGGCATGAAGCTTAACCTAACAATGATATGTCTCAAGAAAAATAATCGATACTATCGAATCTTGCGTTTCAAAATGGCGGCTGTTTGAAAATTTCGAACCTAAATAACTCAAAAACCGTACATTTTAATGAAAAATATCAAGATACCTTTTTTGTAGCCCTTTTGATTCCCTATCGGGTGGTGTAACTGTCAAAACAATCGGATGAAGAATAAATAATAGCTAAGTTATGTGTAATAATTGGTTTGTTCAACCCGGCATACTATACCGACACAGTAAACACAGCAATATTTTATGTACATTTGCTGTCAATTACCTTTAACTTAGCTATTATCCTTCATCCGATTGTTTTGACAGTTGCACCACCCGATAGGGAATCGAAAGGGCTACAAAAAAGGTATCTTGATATTTTTCGTTAAAATGTACGGTTTTTGAGTTACTTAGGTTTGAAATTTTCAAACAGCCGCCATTTTGAAACGCAAGATTCGATAGTATCGATTATTTTTCTTGAGATATATCATTGTTAGGTTAAGCTTCGTGCCAAGTTTGAAATCAATCAGTCAAACCGTTCTCTAGATATGAATTATTTTGCACAAAAAACAAAATGGCGGATATCTGTTAAACGAAGAGTTTTCGGTCCTATCTTTATATGAATTTTTTTTTTATTTTCACCTGAAGAACAAGTCCTGAGAGTTTCTCCGTTTCTTCGTGGGACACCCTGTATATTATTATTTATTTTTTTTGCCGTGAGCCGGTTTTATCTAGTGTAAGTTTAGGGACCCAAGGGGGAGGCTTGAGCCCGTTAGCCCAAATGGTAGATCCGCCACTGGGCACAATAATTACCCGATTGTCTTTTTATTTATTCAATCAAAGCCGCTAGCGAAGCTAGTTATTAATAAAACAGTTTAGTGCTGTCGAGGAACTGTTAAATTGAATTAACAATACACTTCTGAATCCAACAGGATTTCACATTGTTGGAAATGAATTAATTGTACCCCGCAGCGAAGTGTGGGTTTAACACATGAAGGCGGTGGTTGGGGGGGGGGGACTATTCAGCTATTGTAATGGTGTCGGAATTGAGTACAGTATTGGGAATACGGCTAGCTACGTGTATATACCTAGGCTATATTAAGATTTATCGAGCTCTATTCTCGTGCATCTATCCGAGTAAATACGTTATTGTTTCATCGGGTATTGAGTGCAAAGCGACGCAGTACACAGCTCAATTATTATGAAGAGGTTTTGAGGGGGGGGGGGGGGGAAGTTCGTTGTGCGATGCAAATAAACAGTTTTATTATCTGCGTAAATTAGGACGTAACTAGGAGCGCTTTTAGAAATAAATACAAAATACCCTATTCGTGGTTTGGGTATTTCCGCAGTCTATATTTACTACATCCTGTCCGTCAAGTTTTCCACCAGAACGGATAATGAATGGATGAATGAATTTTTATTTCCCCTTTAAGAATACAAATATATACATATAAACACTTATAAAAATTACTAGCTGGTCCGAACCGGCTTTGCACGGATACACAAATCAAAGTTAAATGTATATTAACAAAAAATATATTATATCAATAAATATATTACACTATTAATTTCTTATGGGGATTTAGTGACTTTGGCCCCTTCCAAACCTTCCCTAAAATTTCGAACTTTTTCAAACCCTTTCTTAGCGAGCACCTAGAGCCCTAGAGGAAGCTACGTAATAAATTTCATTCCAATCCGTTCGGTGGTTTTTTTTTTAGTAAATTTAACCCCTCAAAACCCGCCCTAAAATTTTGAACTTTTTGAAAACCTTTCTTAGCGAGCACCTAGGGCCCTAGAGGAAGCTACATACCAAATTTCATTCCAATCCGATTGTTTTGTTTTTTTTAGTAACTTTAACCACCCCAAACCCCCCTAAAATTTCGAATTTTTTAAAACCCTTTCTTAGCGAGCACCCAGGGCCCTAGAAGAAGCTATACACCAAATTTCGTTCCAATCCGTTCAGTGGTTTTGGAGGAATCGTGATTTAGTAACATTGACCCCCCCCCCAAACCCCCCTAAGATTTCAAATTTGTTGAAACCTTTTTTTATCAGCACCTACGGCCCTAGAGGAAGCTACATACCGAATTTAATTCCAATCCGTTCAGTAGTTTTAGAAAAATAGTGATTTAGTAACTTTGACCTCCCCAAACCCCCCTTAAGATTTCGATTTTTTTTAACCTTTCTTAGAGACCCCACCTACGGCCCTAGAGGAAGCTACATACCAAATGTCGTTCCAATCCGTTCAGTGGTTTTGGAGAAATCGTGATTTAGTAACTTTGACCCCAAACCCCCCTAAGATTTCGAATTTGTTGAAACTCTTTCTTATCAACACCTACGGCCCTAGAGGAAGCTAAATGCCAAATTTCATTCCAATCCGTTCAGTACTGCACCCGGTCAAAGTCTATTAAGCCAATAGAGAAATGAAAAAAATTCAAATATGAAAAATGTTGATAATTGTAAGGGCTTCGATTTGATATGTAAGATGACCTACATTGCAATTTGAAAATTTTGAGATATTGACTTTTTAAACTTCTAAAAGTTGTAAATTTTGAAACCTGCTAAAAATGTGAGAAAACCTACCAAAATTAGGTATTGTTTGAAAGGTCACATCTTTGTCAATGTACTTTAAAAATTGTAGCTGTTAAAAAAATGTTTTATGTCAGATGTAAAAAGATATGTAAACTTAAGTTTTTATGATGTTTCGGGCCACCCTGTATTGACGGTGCAAGATAAACGAACAATTTTTTTTAATGACCAGTGTACCGAGACCTTTAAAATGAGGTACTACACGACCTACCTTTACATTTGAAAATTTCCCAAAAACTAACCCCCACCCCCAAAAAATACCCTTTTGGGGCATTTTAGAGGGTTGAAAATATTTTTCCTGAATTCCTTGGGGTCGAAATAGGGGGTTATCGGTTTGAACTAAATGTCTAAGTATACTCGTTTCAATGCTATACAAGCCGGCCACCCGCTCTGATACACCCTGTATAGAAGAAAGATAAAAATATTATCTTTTATTTGCTTTTTATTTCATATTGATAGATCAAATGATTTAGAAGTTATTAATATTATAGTGAAGAAATTAATAATCGAATATAATATGTTTATATGTTATACGAAGATGTACGAATGCTTCCGAAGTTAAACAATAGGTAAACATATTCTTCTTTAAATATTTGTACCAACGAATGTTATATTTTCATATTCATTATATTATGAATATTATGATATTCATTATGACTCATGAAATATTATATTGATGTAAAATATTGTATTTATATACTGTTTACAACCTCATTAGTTCTACAACACAAAATTTAAAAAAAAATCAACTTCACAAGAAATTATAATGATTGAGGTTGTAAACATAACCCCAAAGTATAATCTACGCTGTGTTTTGTTCAAGTATTACAGATGATGGATGAAATCAGATGTTATATTATTTATGTTACTCACGTACGTGCGTTTGTATAAGGAGTTGATAGTGTTCACTACCTTGATTCGGTTATAAATACTGTATGTTTAAAAATCGTGAACTAACAGTATACATTACCTTACGTTGATTTAAAAAGTGTAGTTGATTTTCCATTTCCTCGTCCTCATTAGTCTTCTTTCTATTCTAGCGTTTGTACGAAGGCGTCCAACCCCTTAGTTAGGCTTGATTAGGCTTTTTCACCCCGACAACTCCCCCAGAGGATAAATCATCTGTATTATTTACAGAACCTATCTGTTCTCTCTTATACCTGGAAGGGAGGGGGGTAGGCAATAAACATGCACATATACAGATATCGGCGCGAATGCAGGCACTTGAGCAAACCGCTACTAACCTGACTAAAAACATCAGTACCCGGTA
>JAGFPH010026468.1:0-10410 GCA_018207615.1 Philaenus spumarius
AAACTTCTGTACAATAGCATAGAGTAACAACAGATGTTTTATTGTTAATTTATTGATTTGAAATTAAAATATTAGAAACTGTGGTGTTTTTATTTTAAAACCTTTTTTGATCAATAGTTTAAATGTTACGATTGGATTTGAAACTACGAGACGTCGTTTTCATCTGATAATAAAATCACAGACGATGCGAAGTTAAGACCACGAAAATTTTTTTAAAAGTTAAGAAATCCTTAAGATAATACAAACTTAAAGGGGAAAGATTGAAAGCGTGTACATTAAATAAAAGTAATTTCCTGCCTTTATCGTTAGTGTATCTAGATTTTATTTTTACGGTTAAAACCTGACTAAAACCTTTTTTAACTATGAAAATCTAATTTAAGCTGGATTGTATGAATGAAACTAAGTTAAACTTTTATTATGTGTAAAAAATTTTATATTATTATATTTAATAATAAAACTAAATGCGACAAGGAAATAAATAAAATTATTTTAAAAACACGTCAGGAAAATATTACAGGGCTTTAATTTAGACATATAATATTACTTCCCTTTTTAGTAGTTATGTATTTATAAACCTCTTATTAGTAATGTTATTTTGAAGAAAACAAATGTTACTTGTACTATTTGTAAATATATAGTGTTTAATTTATATACTGCTGGTCGATCAGCTTATTTACTGTAATACCTATAAGAGTAAGATTGCTGTTTCTCATTAACAGCAGAGTTCATACTTTGAATCAATGTAAGTTTAACTTTTAAGTTAAGTTTATATTTAGATGTAGTTCTGAGCTAAAGATAATCGTATATGTAATCAATAATTATAAGACAATAGAGTTGTAAATGTTTTTTTTTTTTTAGTTTGGAAATGCCGGTTTTAGGCCACGGTAGATTTGATTACGGGCTGGCTGACTTTGTGCTAACGAGACCCGAAGAATTTGATCTCCCGTGGCCCAGTATTTTTGTCTACTGATTTTTAAGCTACTAGTTCAAAACCAATATTTTACCTCTTTCATCAGTTCTCAGACCAGATTTTTTTTTAAATTCGTACCAACAACTATAGTGTCTACTTTATGATCTCTTTTTATAACATAAACTATACTATTTTGCATTAAAAAAAAACAAATATTTTTAAACCAAAATTACCATTAATATTATTTAATAAACATTTTCAGTGGAGATTATTAAGTTCATCTTAGAAAAAAAAACTTGTATTAAGACGGATATCTAAAGTCTAAAGATTCCACATGTTGTGACACATATAAGTCAGGCAGCAGGCGTTAGTTATTAATTACTAGAGGTGAGACTGCGATTGCCATCACTTTGAGCTGAGAGCAGTTGCGATTGCTCTTGATCGTGTCTGTTCACTGCTCTTTGTGTGTTTTTTTTAAAGTAGCAATACAGTTAAGAAATATGAAAAATATAAAACAGTCTTTATGTTAGTTAAAATAAAAGTTATTTTTGCTCAAACAGGTTACTTTATTCGCTGCCTTTATTTAAAAAAGAATGAATAAACTAAACTGCGTTTACTTATAACTGTTCAGGAGTTAGCGGCATTATGTTGTACCTGTCATTTAAACCAAGCGGTGGGTTTAAATTAAAACATACGAATAATACGAAGCAGTGATTGGTCTAGCTTGGATTACGTTTTTGATATCGCCCACGTGTTCTGAGAATTAGTGAGCAGTTAACAGTTTTAACGAAATATAGGTAATGATAAGAGTTTTTTAATCGTTAATCATAATAATAGTAAGCTTGTTACTAGGCCTACTTTTTTAAGCAAATAATGTTTTTAATGACATTCTAATTTACTTTCAATTTGCTTGGGATTTAAAAAGTAATAATATCTTTCATTTCAAAGAGGATTTAGTTTTGAATATTTATTGGATTATCATTTAGAGCGTTTAATTTGTAAATATATTTTTGTTGAGTTTTGTACAAAATAAATAACCATCCTAAATGGTATCTCGCGTACAAAATTTTAAACAATCGCCTACAACTCATTTTTAACACGCCATAAGTTTGTAAAAAGCAGCTTATTACGAAAACTTAACGTATTCGTATTGAGCACTGAGCAGTGAGCAAGAAAGGAAAAGAACATAGATCTGATAGCAGTTGCTTTTTCGTAAACTGCTATCTAAACTGTGATTAAATCACTGCTACTGTTAACTGCTCTTTCCCTTAAATACTCGCTGCGATTACTGCTCACAGAAATTCGCTCATAATCATATCTCTATTAATTACTATGCCTTTTAACAAATTTTAATATATTTCTTGAGGTTCGATTAGATATAACCAAACCTTTTCAAAATTTACTTGCTTAGTTAATGTATAAAGTATATTTTGAATATCTTAAATCTTGTAGAAAACTGTATACAATATATCAGTGAGACGTCACAAGTCTACGCTCTATAATAACTTATAGTACGATATTTACACACCAGGTGTTTGTATGATTGTGGAGGAAAATTACTTAGATTTTGTAAAAATTAGTTTCAACAAAAAGAAGAATTTTTATAGTCAATTAACTGTCAACCAGCTTTGTTCTGGTTAATCCTTAAACTATGCATATTCGAAACCTTTTTGATAACTAATTGATAACTTCCCGTACAGATTTTTTTTTAATACTCCAAATCTTAATTGTAACATTGAAGTGAACGTGTGACAAAAATTAAGCTTCCAATTATTTGTCATTTAGACTATTTATTCAGTGCTTTTGCGGGTCTGCCCCCCCCCCCCCCTGTTCTTGTGCTTGTTATAGCCTGCCTACCTTATGCACAAAATGTCATTCAAATTGATCAATTAATTAACATTAAATCCATTCAATGCAAATCGTGTAGGTTGAATACTAACTTAATGAGAGAAGCTAGCAGTGGGCAGAGCCCAATCTGGTAATATGTATAGGCTATATTTAAACAGCTGATTTTTCACTCTCCTAATGTCTTGATTTTATAAAAAAAAGTTGTAAAACTTAAACTGCATAATATTTTAAGAATACACATGAATGAGCTGGCCCAACAGTTAGCTATTTAAAAAATATAAACTATTTATAAACGGGTTTTGTTTCAAAAGTAATGTTTACAATTATTAAAGTCTCTTTAATTTCGTCTATAATTACACAAACTCTTGATGCGTAACGTAAAGCTTGAACACTGGGAACTTCTCGCTGATATATTGTATACATCTATTCTATAAGACTCAAGTTTCATTACGATGTCATTATATTGTGTGGTTAGTACTTTAAATTATATCACATTATATTAATCGTACAGTAAATTTTGAAAAGGTTTGGCTTTTATTAGCTGAACCTCAGATGTAAATAATTTAATAATAGGCCCAGCAGAGCGCAAATACTACACTAGGATTATCACCTAACCAACATGGGCCATTATATCGTTAGAAGTATATCTATATATAAAATCAAGATTCCCTACCTGTAAAGGCAAATACAAAATTAAGATTGTCAGTTATAGTTTTAATTATTTAGTTTGGTACATGTACATACATAATTACTTATGAAAATAACATTACTTGTCTGAATCAAACTGCTGTAATAAGTTCATGACCTAACATCAGTTACAATAAAGGTTAAAAATAACTACTAAGACCTGTTGATACTTTTAATTTGAAAAGTAAAAAAAAAAACCTAAATCTAATTATGTTTAATTGTGAAGTCAAACAACCTACTGGAAGTACTAGAGGGGACAGCTTATTATTGTAAAAGCACTGAACACTTCAATCAGCTAAGTATTTTAAATGGATAAATACAATTGTTTACTAATTAGATAGCCTAGTCATTAAAATGGTGAATTGCAACAAATTATAAAGCAATGAAAACAGATCCGATTGTATCAGCTATCGTTTTAATAAGTTTGTTATATTCAATTATTCAAAACCAGAAACATTTCAGCTTAGACACTCACGCATTATATACTTAATAATGGGTGAAATAACTATCAATATACTAGGAATATAAATTATATTAAATTCTTATAAAGTAAAAGAGCTTAATTTTTTCATATTTGTTGTAAAAGTAAAAGTAGGAAAATTAAACGCTTTCATTCAAATGAAAAGCATTAATTTGGCAAAAAAAGGTAGATTTTTTTCTTAGAAAAAAATTTTTAGCTCTTAAAAGCTAAAGCAAATTTAGTTAGAGCTTAAATTTTAACATTTCTTTCTATGAAAAAATGATTAGATGAAGTGGATTTTTCACTTTTTAAACATATGCTAGAATCATAACTTTATTCGCAATTTTTTCAACAAATCAAACGATAAATAAACATTTATGATATCCATGAAAGTGGATGGGAGCTTTTAAACAAAGAGCATCATCAAGTGGTGTTTGTAAATGGGTAAACACAAAGAGTTTTACAAACAAAGTAATTGATGGAATCATATAATTTTATAAAACTTAATTTCACAAATTTAGTGTTAGCGATATTATACATATTTAAAGAATGATGTTTTATCAAAGTTGTTTCAAAAATCCTGTTTTTAATTTTTCATAATCCTTTCTCTGAAGTAAAGCAAATTATAAGGAACTAGAGGGATTCGCCCCCTACTCGTTTCGCTCACCAACCCCCGGAGTTACTCGCGTCGAAGCAAATGCAAACAGATTATTTTGTATTATAAATAGGCCCTACTATTAAATTCTAATATGTCTTATTTATTTTTAATTAGGATGTAACATTGTGGTTTCTTATTTTTAAATTCCTTGATTTATTAAGGATTTATTCTCTAGCATTAAGTATAACAATCAATTATTTATTTTAGTTGTTACTTCATTTTCACCCCTTAGCAGTAAGCGATAAAATGTCAATCTATGATACTTTTTTTATAAATGTTGTAGGAAATAAATGAACAAATTTTCAGCTCACTAACTTTAAGTGCAGAATAACGTAGTACATTTTTTATATTTGCAGAAAGAACTCAAAAACAAATTCATTCTCGTTGAAAAATCTAAAAAAATAGTTACTTCTGGTCAAAAAACTTGCTTCCGTTTGTTGGATTTTTTTGACTAACGAACTCATCCGAGCGACGTAGACATCCAACATGTGTACCTAATTTGAACCAAATCGGACTTAAAATGCGTCCGTTAGAGTTCGCATACATACATAGCCTATATAAATATATATAATATAGGCTACATTTATTTTTAATTACATTTTTGACGTGTTCTAAAGACCATGATCGGTGCTCATTTGCTACTCCCCTTTAATGTAGCAAGACCTTTAATGTGGTAAGACCTTGGGTCTTACCATAAGGGCCACTGCAAAAGCTCATTTTCCTATTGAAATTCGCTAATAAAGTTAGAATATAATACAAAAACTTTAAATTGTAGTCTTATTATTGTAACATTTTTTTTCATCAGCAGTTTAAACTTCACGATTGAATCTGCAAATAAAAGAAGTCGTTTACATCTAATTATAAATTCACAGACGGTACGAAGTTAAGATCACGAAAATTGCTTAGAAATCGTCAAGATAATACAAACTTATCTGAAAGGTGGGAAGATTGAACGCTTGTACAGGAAATAAAACTAATTTCCTGTCTTTAGCGTAATGTACCTAGATTTTATTTTTACATTTAAAACCTAATGGTAAAACGTTTTCAGCCTACGGAAATCTGAGTGTAGAGTGACTGAACCAATCCATTTATTGTTTGATAATTTACTATTATCTTTGTTAGTAAATTAATCAAACATCATGAAATATCTATTGTTGGCAATTATTAGACGGAAAATATTTAATTTTAACACAATTTGGTTTGAAGATACATCAACTGAAAAAAAAACGAATAAACAAATCATTAAGATATTTATTTAAATTTTAGTATAACATCGTTTCACAACTCAACTTATAAACTAACAGACACTTTCAGAAACTTTGTAGTTTATTTAGCAGGTATAAAGAAGAAATAAGCTGTTTATGAAAAGTGATATACCGGCGTTATAAATCTAGGAGTAGAGAGTAAACATGAGCTTAGCAATTTGCGTTTAACAAATATAGGTTATTAGCAATATTTTACCGTCACATGCAAGCCAAATAAATAACAGGCGTTTAACATATTGTTATAAACTAGTTTGGGCACCCAACATCGTAATATTCTTCTATATGTATATATATGCCAAATCCACTGATTCACTGATCGCGATTTCTCAAAAACTACTGAACGGATCGGAACGAAATTTGGTATGTAGCTTCCTCTAGGACTATAGGTGCCCACTAAGAAAAGTTTTAAAAAAATTCGAAATTTTAGAAGGGGTTTTGTGGGGTCAAAGTTACTAAATCACGATTTCTCTAAAACTACTGAACGGATTGGAATGGAATTTGGTATGTAGCTTCTTCTATTGCCGTAGGTGCTGATAAAAAAGGTTTTGAACAATTTGAAATTTTAGAGGGGTTTGGAAGGGTCAAAGTTACTAAATCACGATTTCTCCAAAACCACCTAACTGATTGGAATTAAATTTGGTATGTAGCTTCCTCTAGGGCACTTGGTACTCGATAAGAAAGGGCTTCAAAACATTCTAAATTTTAGGGGGTTTGGGGTGTCAAAGTTACAAAAAAAAAAAAACCACCAAACTGATTGGAATTAAATTTAGTATTTAGTTTCCTCTAGGGCCCTTGGTGGTCGCTAAGAAAGGGTTTAAAAAAATTCGAAATTTTAGGGAAAGTTTGGGGGGGGGGGTCAACGTTACGAAAAATCCCCATAAGAAATACAGAGTGTAATTTATATTTATTGATATAATATATTGTTTGTTAATATACATTTAACTTTGATTTGTCTATCCGTGCAAATCTGGATCGGGTCAGCTAGTGTTGATGTGTACAATTTAGTAAAGAATGTGTCAGAATTCAACGTCAAGCTTCCTTCAGCTTGATAACCTTATTATTTTTGTAAAAGTAAGCACATTCCGCAATAATATGAGTCGGCATAACTGGAGTGTTAATACAGATTAACCGAACAGAATGACAATAATGCAAGTCAGGTTTGGATCTAAGTATATTTGAGCAGAAGTGTTACTTCCTTATTGAATGATGACATAATTTGAAGGGTTGAACTCTACAAGCAATATTACAGAAACCAACTCTGTAAGTTAGACCAAAGAATTCGATTAATTCTTTAAATGATTAAAAAATGTATTTTAAAAAATATAATAAAACTAGTGGACCTGGAAATACTTTCCCATTGCTTGATTTAATTTAAAGGGTGGTTATCAAATTTCATCCCTTTGACTTAAGTATTCGAATTGCAAATGTTTTTATGTCAACTAAGACTAATATTAAATCATTTTAAATTTATAGTTTGTAGGAATTTAGTGCTATTTTTTTTATAGTAACCATATTCTCTAAAAAGTCCTGGTACTAATACGTGTAAATTGTGAAATTAAAATTAGTTGATTACTTTTTGAGAATATAGAAAAGGTAAGTGGATTACTATTTCATTTTAAGGATAGTTATCCCATTTCATCCCTTTAACTTAAGTAATCAAATTGTAAATAGTTTTGTATATCAGTTAAATACAATATTACGTAATATTAGCTTTATAGATTGTTGGAAGTTAGTTAAATTTATATTTATTTATCGGCAACCATATTTCAACCCCTTAGACTGAATTAATTGTAACGTCTAAACACTCCTGCGAATGACATGGATAAAGTGTGAATGTTTTAGCGAAATCGGTCAAATGGTTTTTGAGTCTTTAGAGGACAAAGAAACAAACATTGAATTTTATATACAGAAAATTTTCAGAACCAGATAGCAGCGCCACCTATCGGGCCCAATTGTGTACATAGTAAACAAATTGTAAATTGGTAATAGTAAACAATTATTAATCTTTACAGTTTCTCCACCCAAATCACATTATGCACGTTAAAATACAAACTTCTCACCAATACATTCTATACATGTTACAAAAATAACCTACACATTTTCAATATATTGTACAGAGAATTAACATAATCAAACAATTTTGGGAAGGTTTGACTTAAAACATTTGAACCTCAAAACATAAAACTTTTAATCCTACGTAGTAAAAATTAGGGATGGTGGTTATTGTAAAAGTAACCGGTTATCAGTTTTCCGGTTTTTTCACAATCGGTTTAAAGTAGCGGTTATAATTGCTAACCGGGTTTTTTTTAGAAGAGAACAAAACATTTTTATATTTACAAGAAATGGAAAAATAAAAATTTATTTTTACTACAAGGCTTAAAACAACCACAAAATTCAACGATTAGACACAAATTTGTACCGATACGTTTACAAAAATAATAAATTTTAAAATGATTTAAACTAAAAATAAAAGGAAAAAATGGAAATACACTATAACACAATATAAAATAACGTCATTCATGCAAATAATAAATTGTCCTAACTATTTATAAATGCTCTTTCACATTTATGTTTACAACAAGACTATTTAATAACAACACAATTCAACGTATTGCACACAAATTTGTACCGATACTTTTACAAAAATAAAAGTAATACATTTTAAAACAATTTAAAACTAAGATTGTGCCAGATTGGTGAAAATATTACATGACACAAAGACAGTGGCAATGCCATCATGATAGTTGATAGAACGTAGTACAGAAATGTGCACTTGAGTAAAATAGGCAAACAAAAGTAATGGAATTGTAGGCATTCTACGATTTCACTAGTCCAGAACTATTGAATCGCAAGACAATAGTGTTAAATATTTTACAGACTCATAAAATAGGATATAATATTAGTGTCGGTTTCTTTGCCTGGTTATTGAAATTTTTTTAAAAACCGGTTTTAATTGGGACAGAAAAGTAACTGTAAAACCGATTAAGCAAAACACAAAAGACTGGTTTTTGGACTGGTTTTGGTTTTTGAACCTGTAAGATTTTTCCATCTCTAGTAAAAATGTGCAAAGCTGTTCTTTTAAAGAAATAGTACCGATCGCGTTTACAAAACAGCGTATCTAATTCAAATAGTTTTTGAGTATATAATAGAGGACAAAGAAACAAACATTGATTTTTAAATAGAAAAAAATCCTAGAACCAGATCGCAGAGCCACCTACCAGGTCCAATTGTGAACCTAAACCATCTAGAAACCAACTAAAACAAACAAAATTCCATCAAATTTGTTTCAGCCGTCTATTATTTCAGTAACAAACACACGTACAAAAGAATGACATAAATATAAAGAAGAAAAGAGTTATCTTTTAAGTTTAAACTTACACAAAATGAATACTTCACCTTTGTCGAGTTCCCTCGTCTTTCAACAGAACAATACTAACACTTTAGTTTGTTTGTCATTGAGTGAGAACCTTTAGACCAGGGAAATTAGATAATAAATCCTAAATATTTTTCTACAGCACCAATCGAAATGCGGTTTTAGGCATTGTGTTCGGAGAAGTCTCAAGAAAAAAGTCTACACATAATACCTTGTCGGCAGGCAAAAAGTGAATTTTGGGCATGCATAAAGTGCATCTAGAAGAGCATCATTTCCCATAATTTATAAAAATTGTTTAAATTAATGAAAACTTATAAAACAATTTTTACGTGGGTTTTGGGGGTCGCAGATTCCGAATCTGCACTTGAAAAATATGTCTGACCACCCTGGGATCCCCCATGGGGGCAGGGGGGGGGGGCACTTCGGTAAAATATCAAAGGGCTCAGTAAATCACTCGAAAATGTACACTCGGGGGTTTTTGGGGCCGTTTAGTAAAGAATAAGTAAGTAAGTGTAAGTTAAACTTTTAAGTTAAAATTATATTTAAAAGTAGGCCTGAGCTAAAAATAATCGTATATGTAATCAATTGTAAGAAAATGGTTGTAAATGTTTGCTGGATGAATTTTAAGCTACTAGTTCAACAAATCAATTTTACCTCTTTCTTCAGTTCTCTGACTAGATTTAAAACAAATCCTACAAACAACAATAGTGTCTCTTTTTATAACATAAATTATACTATTTTGCATCTAAAAAACATAAATAATTATAAAACTAAATTACCTTTAAAACTATTAAATAGGCATTTTCCGATTATAAATGCCATTTTATAAAAAAAACCTTGTATTATGACAGATATCTAAAGATTCCTCATGTTGTAACACTTGTAATCACATACAAGTGCCTGACTTGTATTACAAGCTGGCGTCAATTATTATTTACTATGCCTTATAAGTATAACTAACAAATTATAATTTACATCTAGTAGTTCGATTAGGTATACCAAACCTTTTCAAAATTTACTTCCTTACTACCGATACATTAAATACACTTAATGTAAATTTTTTAAATACTCCAAGTCTTAATGGTAACATTCAAGTGAACGTGTAACAAAAATTAAGCTTAAAATGTATTTTCCATTTGGAATATTTATTCAGTGCTTTGGCGGGTCTGCTTGTTATACCTTATGTACAAAATATAATTTATATTGACC
>JAGFPH010026470.1:0-10408 GCA_018207615.1 Philaenus spumarius
TTATTACCTCGCTCTCTTATCTTTCTGTTCCGTACAAATTTAGAAATAGATCTTAAACTAACTTCCAGAGGGTCTAGAACTTGAAATATAGCTCAGAAGTGGATAACAATGCAATCATTTTTTACCACACACACCCACATAAATTTATTATTACCTGGCTCTCTTGTCTTTCTGTTCCGTACAAATTTAGAAATCGATTTTAAACTAACTTCCAGATGGCCTAGAGACTTGAAGTGCTATTTGACTAGATCAAAGTTTCAAGTTAGTTTTGAAAAAAGAAATAACAAAAGCAACAAACGATTTATTAATTAACTCCTATCCTAACTTTATTATTTAAAAATCTATTACAAAAGTGAAGTGAAAATTACAAAAATCTATTTCAGTGACAGTGGACGGCTGGTACATGGCAAGGCGAAGGCGTCCTACAGTGGCTGTGTAATGTGAAAGAGTACATATGGTCGCTAATACAGTCGCCGTATGGGTGCCGTGGATTACAGTGGCAGTGGATAGCTGCTACATTACAAGGCGAAGGCATGCTGTGGTCATGCCTGATTTGGAAGATTTAAAACTACTGCACAAAGAAATCAAATATCTTAAACAATCTTATTTTCGACTACTTCAGTTGGAAATAAATGTTGACAATTAAGAGAAATTTTGCAAAGTAACTATTGCACATATTCTTTTATTTAACTGCCATAGGCCAGGAGAAATAGCAAGAGCTGAACTGTCCTTTAATGAAAACAGAGCACGCAACAGTCACCTTATGTCAAGTGACATTCTGCAGCAGTTTTCCGAAGAAGAGCAAAGCAGCATTGGCTCTTAAAATTTGCACAGTTCCTGGAAAATTAACACATGAAGTGAAAATGTTGATACCCTCCCCCCCCCTCAATAAAACTATCAGTTGACCTGATAAATTTAGTAAGTTAGGATATTTTAAGGATTAATAACTCTGTAGCTACTGTTATAATCAACGAATTGTTGAAGTAGAAACGTTCTACAAAGAATACGAAAACTTTTTCTTGCAAATTGAATTTTTATACTATTATATAGTTGTTCCAATTTCTAGATAAATTATGACAATATTATGTACAGTAGATAGTCTGTTGTAGGGCAATATTTTATACCCTGTAGTTATTATACTTTGTACATGAAAACAAAAAACCATAACGTTTTTTCATATATTTTCAAAATGGCGGCCTTTTAAAATATATTTTAAAATTAGGTTTACGACAAAGAAAACCTAAAAATACAAAATAAAATTTAAGAGGTATTAAAAAAATTACTAATTTCAAAATTGTTAAAGTGCCCTCCATCACAGTGTTTACAACAATATGTGCTCTAAATAAGATTCCTTCGATTACATCTTATATTCACGATGTTGGTTTCGAATGACTTCAGCAGCGTTATGGATTCTAATCAGTAGTTCATTTAAACTTTTAAAATACATTTTCAAAGTGACTTACAATTTTTGTTTACAGTTCTGTTTTGTTTTTGTGAAATAAAAACCTTTTATTTTGTTTTGTAAGTTTGTAATAACTTATTATGGGCTTTATTTATATGATTTTTCTCATAATTTTGTTCTGGAGTAATTTTGTATACTATGGACAACTACTATGATATACAATTTTTAGTTTTTAGCCCATAACTCTGTTATCTTTTAAGTTTCAGAAATAATACAAACCGTTATGTTTATTATTAAAAAAGTAAATGATTTGTTTCTTGATTTTTTTGTAAAATTAGAGGTTTTGAAGATATTTTACATTAAAAATTTTAAACGGCCACCATTTTAAATATATATATATATAGAAACGTTTTGGTTTTGTGTACGTGTACGAATACGTTTATATGTTACTAGCTGAAAACCCGTGCTTTGCTACAGGGAATTTGTTTTTTGCTACGTCATTATCACTATAATTCATAATTAATTGCAATACTTTTCTCTCATTTTCTTTCATCTATTATATCACGAAAATGAATTATAACATGTATTTTCAATTAGTTTGGTACTTATTGTTCACTGGTTGCCCGTAAATCGTCACTGTATGTGTGTTGAATAAATTAGATCAATAAAAAAAATAAAAAATTCATAGTGAAGAGCATCTTCTTTTTCAACCACTAAATCTACAGACTGGTAAATCACAGTCTTAGCTGGATGTTTACAGATCACCCAGATACGTATTTAATATGCAAATGCATAGATCGGGTTAGTTTTGATCAGCTTACGTTCAAAATATTTTCATAAAATTATAAGTGCCAAATTTCAGCTCTCTAGCTTTAACGAAATAATATCAATTAATATTTATTGTTTTTAGGGGTTGTTATTACTTTTTCAATCCTTAACAGCACGTAACAAAATGTAAAACTGGTTTATTTTTTATTTTTTATATGTATCTTGTAAGAAATAAATGAACAAAATTTAATTGAATTTAAAGATTACCTGGGCACACCCAGAGTAAAGGACTGACCAAGGGACCAAACGCTAAGATCACTAAGTCCCTAATCAAGCTGTTAAACTGACCGCAACTCAAAAGAGCTGTAGAATTCATACTGTACATGGTCATTTCAGGAAACACCTAGCAACAGTGAAAACCCTTGAAGACGACCAATGCTGTCGGCTTTGTAATCAGGCAGAAGAGTCAGCAAGACACGTCATATTTGAGTGCGAGATCCTGGAGCGTAGGAGGAGGAGGCAATTTGGCAACCATAAGACGAAGAAAACACATACTTGGTGGTAAAAATCCTGGACCTCACAAGGGATACAGGCTTCTAACGTGCTAGGCACGGGACACAGGGGGCACAATAAACCAAAGGTTAACATGTAAGGAAGCCTTCTCCAAGGAGGAATCCACCCCAGAATAATCTAATCTAATCTAATTTATTTATATCAAATCTGTAATTTTAATTATAATATAGCTAGGATTAAATTTATTAATTAGATAGTCAATATGTATTTCATTTGGGGTACATATTAACCTATTCTGTATCATGTTGTACCACCGTGAAGTGAATAAATTTAGGAAGTCGTGCCGGGCATATTGTAATGGCAGTACATGTGTTAAATAAATTTATATATTAATTAAAAACCACTAAGGTGACAAGCTTACCTTAACTGGTGACATAAAGTTATCTGAAATATTCTTTTACAGGCAATTTTAGAAATACAATTCAGTTAAGTAATTAACAATTGATTTATTAATAATAAATTCATACGCCCTTAATATAAAAGCTTTTACAATTGATATGCCCCTTTTTGTAATAAAAAAAAAGAAAATTGTAATAAAAAAAATTAAAGTGAAACTCTCCCTTACAAATAAAATCAAGAAAACCCACCCCTTATTTTAATAATTAAATTTAGCTAATTAATTTAGTTTGAAAGCAATAGGTTATAACAAAAATACATGTATATATTTATATAGTAACACAGACGTTACTGACATACAGAACCTTAAAGAACTGGTAAGACAATGTTACATAATATATTTATGTTGTATTCTAAAAATTGGCCAACTTATAATTATGCGCATAATATTGAATAAAAAAAATTAACAAATCCAAATGGCATAAACAAAATAAAAAAGTTTGGTTTATTATATTAATTTATGATTAATGTGAAATACTTTATAAAAAAAATTATTATATTTTTTGATCAGAGACCCTGTGGGTCTGATTAATCCAATATTGGTACCACTTCGCCCTATTTAATTAAAACCACAATTTTAAATATAATTCTAATTAAGTTTTATAATAGTAATGAGCCTTTAAAGATGAATGGTTCTAAATAAATGTTGCTGTTCAAATACTGGTAATCATAGCCATTAGACACAGTTAATTTAACTACTAGCGCGCACTTGTTGAGAACAGAATTGCATAACAGGAATTAAATCAACGTCTGGTGTGGAGTTGGTAATTTAGTCTTTTTTACTTATGACGAACAACATTCTTTTTTTTACTCGTAATCTTGGAACCAGACATTCTAAAAGACCAGAACACAAAGTTATTAGATGTTTGCTTTAAAAGATTAAACAACATTGAACTTATTTGAAAAGACATTTCAGCATAGCTACAGCATCTATTTGCAGTACAGCACATGTTGTAATTGGTCTACATATACATATCAGATTGTATTAATTCGGGGACACAATGATTTTACTTTGTTTAATTGTTCAAATTTACTGGCCCACAATTAACTAGGTTCCATTATTTTAAACTTGATTAATGTTGCTTTTGTTAAGCTGTAAAATTTTTGTATACATCTACCTTTTAAGGTGTTCACTGTTAGAGCGTAAAATTGTTAAAGTTTGACTTTAACTTCATCGAATCGTTTCCTTTTAGGCTATTTGAATTTAATTTTAATTGACAAGTTATAGTTATAAATTATAGTTTGCAATTCATTGTAACAAGAACGTTATTTAAAGAATACGTCAGGCTTCTTAGGTTTTATCATAAACTGAGTATTAAATAATTCATTTTCTTTACCTGGTGTGTAGCAATTATTTCATTATATATCTCAGTAGAGACTCACAAAACTATCACTTAACCTTCGACATTTATGCTGTGCTTAGTCGTACGCATGTTTCTTTTGAAGCGCAGTGACGCCAACTAACTTATTCTAAGATGGCGATATGCAATCTTGTACCGAATTTCCCTTTGCAAAATGTGTAGGACCGGTCAGCCGCCTGATGGTGGGAATTTGCACTGAGTACGATTTCAACCCCTACAATGATTCAGTTCCCGATGCTGTTGTGTAGGATGAATTGCTTGCATATGACTCTGAGGACTTTAGATGAGCTGTTTACGGCAAGTGATGTTCCGCGGACGTTACAAAATCCATGTCTGAATAGTTAGGTAGGCTATAAAACTGTAGGAATATTTTTTAAGATTTTGTGTTTATGTATATTACTATACGTATTTAAAGAAAGATAAACATATTATCTTTTAATTGCCATTTATTTCATATTGATAGATCAAATGATTTTTTGATCTCGCTTTTATAGGAGTTGATTGCAACCAATTCTAATTTCATTCCTTATAAATGCATCCTTCTGATTTCACAATTTTTATTAATTTTATAAATATTTTATAAAAGGGCTTCCAAACGTCGGGCATTATACAATTTATGTGATTATACGGAAAACATTATTAAATTAATAAAAGTATAATAATTTTGCTAATGTTTTATGACCTATCAAGTAGCATTGCGTATAACTACATTTGTATAATACCTTTAATATTAACTCAACATCGTTGTCTGTAAGTTTATGATTGATTAGTATTGTAAAACATTCCTTTGACTATATTAAAAAAATAAACAAAGTTATTAGTTATGTTCAGTTTATTTATTGCAAGTTCAACAGTGATCGAATACAATATAATAAGTATTACTGAATATGTCTGAGGCAATACCCATCCGAGTCACATCGATGCAGTTGGCATTCCTCGTTGTTCTTGCACTGTAACCATAGAAACACATTCGACCGATAAAGCAATTGACAGAAATCTCAAATTCAAAACTGATGATATAAACATACTAAATAGAATACAATATTTAATTCTAAGCATCTCTATCCTAAGTCGTACAAGTATCTTTCGTAAATTTAATAAACGGTACCAGAAACTGGCACATACTTTCTCACAAACAAATATTATTAACACGTTTACTGCTAAGGACGCACATGTGAGCTTGACACTGAACACTATGAGAAGAGACCGACGGACAGTGCATTGCACGCGAACCCCAAATTGGGAGTATTTTAAATACAAAATGCATTGCGTGTTTTGCACGCCAACCCACATATTGGTAGTATTTTCAATACACAGTGCATTGCGTGCTTGTATTAAAGTAGGAGAGGGGCTAGTACATTAAAGTATTAGAGTAAGTAATAAATATTATTATTATTAGCTAAAGAGAAAAATATTCTATCGATTTAGAACAAATTTGCACAAACATGTCAATTAGGCCTGTTAGATGCACGAAAAGATTTTTTTTTATTTTGAAAAACGATCCCCTTTTCGGCCAAAAAAGCACCAAATATCAGTTATTATTATTATTAGCTAAACGAGAATTTTTAGAAAGATGCGGTTTTTCGCATATGGCAGGGTACATTAAGGGCTACAAATAAGCCAAATTTTATCAAAATGGTTATAGCCGTTTTACTATAAAAAAATTGGAAAAACGGTTGACGCTAAAGGCCAGCCATGTAACTTCCCGCTAAGTTTAATTACAACAAACACTATTTTTGGAAATTTTGAACTGAAATAACTTTTGAATGAATCAACCGATTTTTATGCGATTTGCGGCAATCGATGCAGTTTTTTAAGTCCATTGAAAGAATAAACAACAAAAATTTTTCAGATGAAAAGTTTCGGAGAAATTGAGGAAAAACACTTTTTTTTTATTTTCTTTCGTTCACGATATCTCGCGATGAATCAACCGATTTTTATGCTATTTGCGGCAATCGATGCAGTTTTTCGAGTCCATTGAAACAATCTACAACAAAAATTTTTATGATGAAAAATTTCGGAGAAATTGAGAAAAAACACTTTTTTTTATTTCTTTTGTTCACGATATCTAACGAACGAATAAACCGATTTTGACCGGACTGGTAGCGATCGACGTCGCTTTTCAAGGTTAAAAGCTGATTAGATTTTGGAATTGATTGGTAAAGCCGTTTAAAAGTTATTCCAAAAAACCTGATTTGAAAAAAAAATATTTCTTAGTTTTTTTCGAAATTTCTCAGAACCTACCGGTCCGAATTAGTTGAAATTTTCAGGAAATCTAAGTTTGATGGAACTCTTTAGAACGCCATTTGGTAGGATCCAATCGGTTAAGCCGTTCAAAAGTTATAAGCGGGTCACATACTTACATACAAACACACACACACACACACACACCTATACTTGTACAGCGTAGGATCCGAGCAAATGCGTAGTGTACATGCACTATTAACTTTTCTATGTTCCTTAATTTAATTGAATAATAACTATCACTTATGCTAAATAAATTATACTAAACATAATTGTTGCATTATTTTTCCAATTATATGCAAATGTATAACTAACACTGTACATGTACTGCGAGCAATCGTTGTTGCTATGTTACATACACAGTTACAAGTTCTGTAAACGTATAGGAAGAAAGTTTTTCCGCGCCATTCTGTTGTTGTCTTATCAGGATGTCAGACCGGAAATTAATTCATACATGCTTAACCCTGACCTTCATAAAGTCTTTCAGTTCAATTTTTTGCTCATCTGTCCCAGTAGTAATTTTCCATACAAGTTTATATGTAAGTTACGGTCATTTACATTGTGAAATGGCAGCTTTTAAAATAGGAAGTAATCTTTTTTAATTGGGTTTGCCAGTTTTTACATTTTAGGCCTACATAATACGTAGACAGATCCATTTAATAGCTAAGATATTGGAATTTATAGTGTTCGATTATGGGTAAGAATACAGTTTAAAATAAAAAAACATTTAGATTTCATTTGTACATAAATAGCCAATTTTTAAATTTGAATGAGGTATACACTACACATTGCCTGATCCAGAGCACTTATTATATGTAGTTTTAACAAAAGAAAGTCGGATTTATTGAATTGTTTGAAATATTTTGGAAATTAGATACGCTAAACTTTTGTGTTCAGAACAAGAGTCTGGATATATACAGGGTGATTTTTAAGTATGGAAACGGCTTTATATTGCGCAACTGGGACGTTCTTGGCGGTAGAAACTTATGCTAACCTTATGCTGATTATGTAGGTGCTGACAATAAATTTTTAACAAATTGTCGCATCTGATCTTTTAGATACCTATTAGCTGAATTTATCAGCTGATCTTGCAAACAGAATATGAAATAAATTTTTAACAAATTGTCGCAGCTGATCTTTTAGATACCTATTAGCTGAATTTAGCACCTACAGCTGATGTATGGTTCATGAAATAGCCACTTATTTTTAGTTGTTGCTATGTCCATTTATTTTTATACTTATTATTATCATATCTAACCACCATTTAAATTTAGTTTTTTAGATACTTCATGAATAAAAAATGTAAAATTGGATAGTGCAGTGCGTTCTACCTAATTTTATTGTGAACACAATTTTCCCAAAACTGCAACTTTGAATGCTAATAACTCTACAACGAAGGCATCTATCAAAAAACGGTTTGCGCCATTGTTTTTCTTTTGAAATTTCACATTGAGGTGATGTGTCATATGACCATCATCTCATTTAAAATAATAAAGTTAAATCCAATATGGCGGAACCAAGATGGCGGACAAAAATTTCAAAACCACCAAAAAGTAGGATTTTTAAAACTGTACAGGTTAGCATAAGTTTCTACCGCCAAGAACGTCCCAGTTGCGCAATATAAAGCCGTTTCCATACTTAAAAATCACCCTGTATATGTGTCTGTTTTTACTCTTATCATCTAAGGCTCTATCTCCTTTGAAGCCTTGCTTGTTTGCATTACCTTCTCCTAATTATTTGACAACAGTTTTAATAGGTCTACGACTCAATATGTATGCCTACAGTAGCACTAAGCCCGCCATCGTATTTATACTGATGTTTGCACAGTTTATGCAACTTATTCATACTTACAATTTGTATTAACATAAAAGTAAGTAACTGATATAACTTCAAAACGAGAATTTTCGTACATTGAATATTGGCTGACATTTCTACAATGCAATATATTCTAATTAAAAAAATATTTAAAATATTAAAAATTTTCTGCATTAAGATACGTACAAAGTTCAGATATAAATCAATAAATGGACTAATTTATAATAATTTACAAAGACTACATTTAAATATCTAACAACGGGTTAAAATAAAAATGTTAAATTATAAAAAGATATCGTAACATACTTAATTATCTCAACATAGTATAAAATAAAGCTGCCGGAAAACGTTTTACTGTACTTTCAGACTATAATCTTGAAAACAAGTAAACCAATTTGGATGCTATTTTTACCACTGAATAAACCATTTATTTGAAAATTATGCTATTATCTGTATGTATGTGTGTCTCTCTTTCCCCTTTGCAAGTACATGGTAATCTCAGTGTCCAAATAGCACAGAAGGTACTACAATTAATATTTAAAACGTGGCATCACCAGACTCACATATATACAAATACATGTATTTGCTTAATAAATTATATAGTTATGTATATATATATATAAAAGTAGCAATACAAATTAGGCTAGTACATCGTTTATAACTCATGAACCGTTTGATAGATTTTAAATATTAAAAAAGATTTGAATTCACCATTGAATTCTCTATAAGGTGTTATGTTTTTATATTTCCAAACGTATTTTAGAATTCGTAATTAATATTTAAAAATTAAAACAAATTTTCGATTTGAACTTTTGCCGTGAACGTTAATAACTCAAGTAATTGTTAACGAATCTTTATGAATAAGAATTTTATAATATAGTATTATAGAATATATACTATGTGGAAAGTTTGAATGAAATCGGTTTGTAATTATAGATTTTCGACAAAAAATTTATAAATTCATATTTATATAGTAAATATTTACATTATATCGAATGGTAAATGTACAGTTATTCCTAAATATTAATAAAAACTTGATAACACATAGTAAATTTCATGAGGAATTTGAATATGATTTAAAAAATAACTTTCGATAAATAGTTCTTTAGATATTAACGATTTTTTATGATAATGTACCCGGTTTTCGATCCTTTGAAATCATCTTTTTCCGAAAACCTATAATTACAAACCGATTTGATTCAAACTTTACATATATGTTCTATAAGACTATATAAATAGCTTATTAAAATTTCATAAAGATATATTAACAAAATTACTCGAGTTATTAACATTCACGGCAATAGTTCAAAACCGTTGTGGTTATTTTGATTTAAAAAACGTACAAGGTTCCCGTAAATCGTTTATAACTCATGAACCGTTTGACAGATTTTAAATATTAAGTATGATTTGAATTCACCATTTAATTCTTTATAAGGTATTATGTTTTCATATTTCTAAACGTATTTTAGAATTCGTAAGTAATATTTAAAAAAAGACAAATTTTCGATTTGAACTTTTGCCGTAAACGTTAATAACTTAAGTAATTGTTAACGATTATGTATGAAACTTTAATACGATCTTTATATAGTCTTATAGAATATATGTGGAAAGTGTGAATGCAATCGGTTTGTAATTATAGATTTTCGAAAAAAATGTATAAATTTATATTTACTTAGTCAATATTTTCATTATATCGAATGGTAAATGTACAATTATTCCTAAATATTAATAAAAACTTGATAATGTATGGTCAATTTCATGAGGAATTTGAATATATTTTTAAAAATAACTTTCGATAGTTGGTTCTTAAGATAATAACTATTTTTATGAACATGATGGTTTATACATA
>JAGFPH010026471.1:0-10408 GCA_018207615.1 Philaenus spumarius
ACAATTTACAAAATGAGGAAGCACAATGTCCATTTCAGAGGTATTACCAAGTAAACTATTTCAACACAACTTACAAAATGAGGAAGCACAATGTAAATTTCAGAGGTATTACCAAGTAAACTACTTTAACACAATTTACAAAATGAGGAAGCAATGTCCATTTCAGAGGTATTACGAAGTAAACTATATACTCTGCTATATACACATGTGTTCTACCTACATATAGTTGAGCGTGACGGAAAAATGCTTCACGGCAAAAATCCGATTCAATGCTCGCAAAATTTTTTGGACGCGGTACGCCTATAGAAGTTTACACTTCAAAAATTCCGAACCTTGAAAAAATAAGCAGAGCTGAAAATTATTACACACCTTAGGGACAGATCATAAATGTATAGTTTGTATGTACATTATTTGTTTGTGTGGAGTGAACATACATAATATATAAACCAATGCAACGATAACTTATATTCAAAGCCCGATGAAGTATACATTCAGCATGCGAGTGAATTTCGTATTAACAGTTTTGAAATAGCGTTATCTCACGAACGATAATTCACTGGAAAATGTTTAAAGGACCTACTTTTAGTGAATTGTATAGTATAAGCTACACAATGTGAAATAACTATTTTTACAATAACACTTTTAAGATGTGCTCGTGTGTGTTGAGTGGATACAGCAAAACCTCGCTAATTCGAAAACCTCTTTAATTTGGTATTCGAAAATAAATATTCCGTTAATTCCAAATACTGTATTTTCAACATCATATAGCCTAAAAAAATCGAATTTCGTTTTACACGTGGCTCTACAATTCAAATTGCGTTGCTATAATGCGTAGTTAATACACAAAAATAAGCCTGTTGAAACAAGAACTAGTGCGAAGATACGGATTACCGAGAACGACTGCCAATTCGCGCATGCGCTAATGTAAAAAGTATGGCGTGGACACTGATTCCTCCAGGGACAAGACTATTGCCAGTGTTTTTGTTGATTTGTTACACAGGCCAGTCGGTGTAGGTAACAAGTACTAGTAATTTGCAATACGGCTGATTTTTTAAATAAATACCGTAAAGTTTAGATTGGTATAAGAAAAAGTGGATTCTTAAAGTAAAAAAAAATCGGAAAACATTTTTTTCGAAATTCTTTAATGTTTTGGGCTGGGATAAAGAGGGAGAAAAATAAAACATAGCACCGTGTAGGGGAAGTGTTTTTCAATAAAAAAGGTCTCTTGTATTTTTTCTCCCGAGCTTTGTCTGGAAAACATCAAAACAGGTATGTATCGGTATGACTCGGCCGCACGGCAGAAGACCTATTTTCTTATAAACTATTTCACAGTTATAATGTATTAAATAAATAATTATAATAGATCGTTTTCAAGAGGAAAGTGCCAGCTTTACGATGGCATGGTTTTTTTTCATAACGCATAATCGTCTAATATGTATATATTCAAATCAAAAACCAAGTGTCTCAATGAAAACAAATATTATATCATAGGAGAGATTGAAACAATTTTGTCAACTTTGTAAACTGTTATTTAGGTGGTCTGTTCCATAAATAAAATTTTCGGGTAATTAATCTGTCCTAATTACAAAAAATTACACTTTTAATTATTTTGTAAATTTTAGGAATCTTGAACTTATAAGAAAATATATATAGGCTATAAAGTACTGTAACTTTAATAAAACTAAACTAATTTTAATGGGGTTTACGTAGAAACTTGTCTGCAAACTCGTTTAAAACTTTGAATACGGTAACTTTCTAGCGTATGCAACTAACAAAGATATTAAGTGTTTAGTAAAAAGAATGTAAATTGTGTGCCCAAGACCACACGGGAGAAGGGTCAACTTTTTAACACAACTTACAAAACGAGGAAGCACAATGTCCCATGTCCCTTTCAGAGGTATTACTAATTAAACTATACATTGAGTTTACGTTAACGGGTTAGGCCTATGACGTAGAACAATATGTTACACTTATATACCCAACTCAAATATACTAAACTAGCAATGAGTTCGTGGCCTTACCGGCTAAGGCGTATGTCTATGGTGATGGACTCTGCTGGTTCGAATCTCGGCAAGACCAAAATTTTTTCAAACTGACGGAATAGAGCGTTTCATAAAATGCATGAGAAAAAGTTTGACGGTCAAATCCAATTCACTGCCAGCAAACATAGCGCCGAGGTGCGCCTATAAAATAGTCCAGTCAATGAATGCTTTAAAGGGGGGTGTACAGGGAAATGGAAGGTACACAATTTTGGGACTAGTTAGGAGGTAAAAATACTAAAAGTACCCACTCCTAGCAGGTGAGCGGGGTGCAGGGGAGCCTGTAGAAGGTCCTTTTTTCGGGTTTTCACTTAAACTATGCGTCGTAGCGATAATACCATTCTATAAAAAATTAAAGCTCACAAAATGTGCTACAAGATTGATTCTATTAATGTTTTCGCTATCTCGCATTGTTTCCTACTTATCCGCGCCCAAAATTCCCTTATTTTTTCATCGCGTTTTTTGCCTAATTCGGCTAACTAACTTTTCAGCCTTTCGTTCTACGAAAAAGTTATGACGAAGGAAGTTGTAGAACGTTAAATTGCCTTCAAGAATATATGATATTTTGCGATATTATCTTCATCCGTTCAAAAGATGGAGCAATTTTAACTTTATGTGTAAATTCCAAGATTTTGCAGAAAAACTTACCTGTCGTTATTTTTGGTTATTCCACGCTCTAACTCTCTATATAAGCCATTTCCCCCTAAAACCTTTCGTTGACTGGACTACTATAGAAGTTTACACTTAAAAAAAATGCGGATCATTTAAAAACCAAGCATTTCCGGACCATTTGTTTATTGAAACTTATTTTCGTCTATAGCCTATAGTCTGAAGAAATTTAGGACAATATTTTCTAGACACCCTGTGTAGTTAGTAAAGTAACATGTGACCTCGAAATGATAGCTATTTTATATCCCCATGTAATTGACATGGAAAATAACGATTAAATAATTTATTATTGATATTTGCGTTGAAGAATACCTTCCTGCCAACATTGTTTTTAAAATCTAGAGAACGTTTGCAAATTACAGAGATTACTGTAAATTATTGCAGTGGAGACTGTCTTGAATCGCGTGACAGTAGGTCATATTTTATAAAAGCATTGAAATTGTGGACATGGAGCATGTGACAACTAAAAAATGGATATCGTACGAATATAACACTTGCGTATCGGCAGCAATTTTAATAACAATTAATTGTTTAAACAAAAGTATAAATGACAAATGAATTTGGAGAATTTGTATATTTCTATATTGTATTAATAAATCACCAGTACATAGTGCTATTTCGCTCTAGACAGTTAATCAAGTTAAAAATAAAACATTTCTAGAATCAATAGATTACTTCGTTAAACATATTTTAGTCATTTACCAGGGGAAAACGTATTTTTTTATTATAAAATATATTTATTTTTATCGTATATTTGTCAATATTTCCTTTAATTTCGCAAGATAACAATCGACTGAACATACTTCAATAGGCAGTCCGAACGGGACTGGCCGACATAAGTTAATACATAAAATGATTATAAATACAACTTTTTATCAATACATTCATTTATACGCATTTAAATAAGCATATTAGGCGATGATAACCACCTAGGCTTTTCGCCTTTAAAAAAAAATAAATAAATAAATTAAAGAAGCATACAGATTCGTTTAACTTCGGAAACATTCGTACATTTAAACAAATTCGGAAATTTCGTATAACATATAAACATATTCGATTATTAATTTCTTCATTACAATACTATTATTAACTTCTAAATAATTAACGTATCTATATATATATATATAAGCCAAACACCATTCACTCATCACGATTTCTTAAAAACTACTGAACGGATTGGAACGAAATTTGGTAGCCTATGTAGCGAAATTTGGTATATATAGAGCCATAGGTGCTCACTAAGAAAGGTTTTTAAAAAAATCTAAATTTTAGGGGGGTTTGGGAGTCACAGTTACTAAGAAAAACACCGAACGGATTCGAATGAAATTTGGGTATGTAGCTTTTTCTAGGGCCCTAGGTGCTCGCTAAGAAAGGTTTTGAAAAAATTTGAAATTTTAGGGGGTGTTTTGGGGGGTCAAAGTTACTAAAAATCCCCATAAGAAATACATAGTGTAATATAACTTTGGTTTGTGTATCCGTGCAAAGCCGGATCGGGCCAGCTAGTATAAATATAAAATTTTAACATATAGGCCTACAGTTTTATAATCCTTATAATAATAATAGTACACATTTACCAATCAAAATACATTTATACGACAACACGCTAATCACAAAATGTAAATCAGGTTATATGCATACATAACAAATTGTATAATATATCCATAGATACTACATATACATAGCCTACTTACCTACGCGGTGCGCGCGACTTTCTCTCTTCTGCTTCAATTGAGGTACACCTAACATATACAGAGTGTACCGTAAGTAAAGAGCCAAACTTCGGGAAATGGTTCTATGGGTACAAATAAAAATAAAATCAAGAATAACATTTTTCCAAAAATGCTTCGCTTTCAAGGTATCCGCCATTTTGTTTCTTTTACAAAATAATTCATATCTAGAGAAAGGTTTGACCGATTGAGTTCAAACCTGGCATGACGTTTAACCTAAAAATTCTCTACTTAAAGAAAAACAAGCGATTATATCCAATAACGCGTTTGAAAATGGCGGATGTTTAAAATTTCAAACCTAAATTACTCAAAAACCCTACATTTTAACAAACAATGTCAAGCTACCTTTTTTGTAGCCCTTTTGATTCCCTATCGGATGGTGTTACTGTCAAAACAATCGGATGAAGTATAATAGTTAGGTTGTCCCCAATAATTGGTTTGTTCAACCAGGTATCCTATATCAAAACAGTAAACACAACAATATTGTATACAGGGTGTCAATTAAGTCCAGGACAGGCTTATTATTATAAACATATTATTATTTATTTTCTCGTTACAGATAAATCAACAAAACTCCGCAAATCAGCAGTAGGACCAGTAATCTAATTATTGACGTAAATACCATGTTTTTACTCTTTTACGGGGTCGTCCCACGAGGAATTGGAAGAAATTCTTAAATAGCAGCATAGGTCGAGTTTGGTATCAAATTGTAGATATTTTTCGTAGAATTCAATGCTGCAAACCCGATTTCAAAAGGTTGTCCCGAAATAAAATGGCGGCGTTCTGAAGTTACGAAATTTACAATGTTGGATTTGTTAAAGATGGCCAAGAAATTGTTGCTAATAATGTAAAATTTCCTTTTCCTTCTTGAGTTATTTTAATTCATTAATTAAAGTATCTTAATGAAAATTATTGAATAATTACCCATAACGGCAAACCATAACTTGCTAATTATAAGTAATTTATGTTTGAAATTTTCAAACAGCCGCCATTTTGAAACGCTTAATTGGATATAATCGCTTATTTTTCTTTAGGTAGATACCCAACGCACCCCAAGAAGTACATACTGTAGCTACCCAATGCGTCTAAAAAAGTATTAACTTCAATACCCTCGTGTGCGAAAACAACTCTTCACGGTAAACTACGATATAGTATTTTGCCGTACTATCGATAGACTCGCTATAGGACTTTAAGTGAGATATTGAAAATATTTCTATTTATAGCAGTTCTTGAAATATTGAACCGTTTACAAACTTTACTAACGCTCTCTAGGCTATATACTATATTGCATTTTTTAATGTTGTACCATCTACAACTTTGATAATTTTAAGAATACGTAATTCTTTCTATGTCCAATGAATGAAACATAATCGTATCTTATCTAATCTACTTTATTAATTTGCCCTTATCAATAGCTAGCCAATGAACCCGTATAAATATATCGTATGCACTATCGGTCGTTTTATAATTATGTTCTAAGTACACTTATTCCTTGTGGTAATTTCTGTCTCTACTTCACATCAGTGATGTCGTTTTCGAAGACACCTGGCAGGACCATATTGGCTGAGAAGTACATTACTATTTACACCAATGGGAAGGCTCTAGCAAGTGGACAACAGACTGTGATTTTAACTGTTAATTGGTAATCTGCTTATTGAAAATCAAAAGAGTACTTTACCAGGGGTTTACTCGTAGTTTTCCAATACCGGAACGCTGCCGGAACTGAACAAAAATACTCCGCTGGAAAATTTTTGAAATTTTCACTTCTAAAACTCCTATTTTACGTATCTTTGCCGAGTTTAAGGGTGCAGATATTATACTTACTTTTATAAAAAAAGTACACATGTATATGTGACTATTTTTGTACTTGTATATAGCACATAGCAAATTTTAGAGACACATACTATTTCAAGCAAAAACTTGGCAAAATGTCTCTTATTTAGTCAATAGAATTTATCAGAAATTTAAATCCTATTTTTATGTATTAAGCAATAAATGACTTTTCTTATACAAGAACAATTAAATGCAAGCAAGCTTATCACGAGAACACAACACACAAATACAGACGCTAAATTGTCGTGTGGCTGGTGTTCAGGTACCTACGTTTAAATATTTTCCTCTTTCGGGGCGCCTTTCGATCTTTTATTTGTGACGGCGTTTGTCAGTGTACACCATTATTTGTTTGTATTCCGTGTTGTGCTCTCATTTGGGATATTCATTTTTTAATTAATTAATCTTGAAATGAAATGAGTTATTCGATAAGTATCAATCACTAAATATGCTCCAAATTATATCATCTTTGGTCTTATTTTGATTACAATAATCTCATCAATATATGTTACTAGCTGACCCGTAAGGCGCGGCGTTGCCCGTGGTGGTTGGTATTTTCAGTCTTTTTGACGTAATTGTATTCTTTTTAAGTGTTCAGTCAGTGAGTGGTATTTGGCTTATATATATATAGATCTTAAATAATAAAAGCACTATTGTCATAATAATAAAAGATTCAATTATTATTTTAGTAACTTTGATCCCCCCAAACCCCTCCTAAAATTTCGAAATTTTTCATACCCTTTCTTAGTGAGCACCTATGGCCCTAGAGGAAGCTACATACCAAATTTCATTCCAATCCGTTCGGCAGTTTTGAAAAAATTGTGATTTAATAACTTTGATCCCCCAACCCCCCCCCCCCCTAAAATTTCGAATGTTTTGAAACCTTTTCTTAGTGAGCGCCTAAGGCCCTAGAGGAAGCTACATACCAAATTTAATTCCAATCTATTCGGTAATTTTGGAGAAATCGTGATTTAGTAATTTTTACCCCCCAAACCCCCCTAAAATTTCCAATTTTTAAAACCCTTTTTTAGTGAACACTTAAAATTTAGCTACACACCAAATTTCATTCCAATCCGTTCGGTAGTGTTGAAGAAATCGTGATTTAATAACTTTGATCTCTCCCAACCCCCCCCCCCCAAAATTTTGAATTTTTTTAAATCCTTTTTTAGTAAGCACCTATGGCCCTAGAGGAAGCTACATACCACATTTCATTTCAATCCGTTCGGTAGTTTTTGAGAAATCGTGATGAGTGAGTGGTATTTCGCTTTTATATATATATAGATAAACTTTTTCATGCCGAATAATACAAAAGATTAAGTATCGCTGGTTTTTAAAATTTTCGGCCGCCTCGACTAAGAATCATCGGTCTCTTAGATGGGTCACCAAGCCAGGCCGGGCTAAAATCGCTTGATCACTGATTACGCAGTATTTCAATGGGAGCTTGCAAATGGAACGCCGAGCTCGACCGAACGATTTTGATCAGTCCTTCCTCCCGCTACTTCAAGCGGTTTCTCCCAGCGTTTTTCAGTCTAGCTCGGTGCCCATGCTAGTGTCACTATGTTGCAACTGCGACTGCTTGTTCAGGTTTTATTTTATCTAAGTTACTTTCTCACAAGTCAAGCTCATTAGTTATTTATTAACATGGCACTCAATTCGACCGAGCTGAATCGGCTGCATAAATTGAAGTTAAAGGTTAGGTTATTGTCTGATGATATTTGGTTTCTGAGTATGTGTAGGAAAAGAAAATTTTTTTTCCAAAGTTTATGAAAATTAAAATACCTACGAATAATAATTTTGCTAAACGGATAGAGGAAAATACAAAAAGATATTGGTTAAATTGCGAAATAAAATTGTTATATTCTAAACAAGCGGACTTAGAACTTCAAGCTCTTGAACTTCACCTTCATATTATTACGAATATGGATGATTATAATTATGAATTATTCAACGAACGTTTTGAAAAAATGATTTCTTTTATTAAGCATAAACGTAACCAAAAGATCCAACGCTTAAATAAGAAATTACGATCGTTGTTCAAAAAGAAAGTTGAAAACGATAACTCAGATAAATATATTGAGCAGTTTGTTGGACAGAAGTTGGTTCATAATTGGAGTAGTGAGAGTTTCAACCAAGATGAACTAGGTTTATTGAATAAAGGTTTAAAGTTCAATATCGAAAACCCGGTAAAAGATCAGGAATCGTTGTTAGTAGATGTCGAAACTGCTTTGAAATTCACGAAATTCGATGTGAAAACCAGTGTTCGTACTGATGTAAAGAAGAAATTAGAAGTAAAGAAAGAAAAAACACGTAAATTTACACCAACTTCAAATGTAAAATATGGTAAAATAGTAAAAGAACTAAAGAAGAAAGACGTGTATTACCTAAAGGCGGATAAAGGTAATGCAATTGTAATAATGGATAAAAGTGAATATACTGGAATTGTTACAGAAATGCTGGCGGACTTACCTTATAAAGTGCAAAATAGAAACCCAATCATAAAGTTCACAAAGAGCGCAAATGAAACTTTGAAAAATTGCAAAAGTTTGGTAGATAATAATCTTCGAATAAAACTGACAGTTTCAAATCCAGTTTTACCGAGATTATATTGTTTGCCAAAAATACATAAAGAAGGAAAGAAGATGCGGCCTATAGTGTCAGGAATCAACTCGCCAACCTATCTAATTTCTAAATGGTTAGTGTCACGCCTCCAAGAACTTACTCCTCCTCCTTCATTTGCCGTAAAGAAAACTTATGAATTTGTGAAAAGCGTACAAAATAGTTCATTAACGCCTAGTGAATATTTGGTTTCGTTCGATGTAGTGTCGCTTTACCCAAGTGTTCCAGTGTCCGAGACGATAGAAATGATTAAGGAGTGGCTAGTTTGTAACAATTTAAGTGATTGTGAGGTTGGTGAATTTTTACTACTTATAAATTTGTGCATGTGTCAAAATAGCTTCCAGTTTAATAACAAGTTTTATGTTCAAAATGAAGGTACCGCGATGGGAAACCCTTTGTCCAGTTTTATTGCTAACTTTTTTATGACTTCATTTGAAATAAATGCTAAAACTTCAATGAAGTACTTTCCGCGAGTATGGGTTCGTTATGTGGATGATATTTTCGCAGTATTTGATAAAAACGAAAATCTTGATCAATTTTGTGATGCTATCAATGGATTTCACTCCACGTTAAAGTTCACTAAGGAAATTGAAGAAGACTGTAACTTACCGTTTTTAGATGTGAATGTGTTTAGGGAAAACAATGTTTTGTCATTTAGTGTATATAGAAAGCCCACGCATACTGATAGATATATAACGGAGGACTCACACCATTCTCCAGCGCATAAAAGAGCCGCTTTTAATTCTATGGCTCACAGATTGGTTAACTTGCCGTTATCTAAGGATAACTACGAGAAAGAACTGAAATATATGTATGGTGCTGCGATTTTTAATGGGTATTCTAAAGAACTAATAGACAACATAGTAAGAAAAATGAATTTTAAAAAAATCAAGGAATCAAGGTGCATTTTTGTGAGCAACAAGCCCCAACAACGATGGGTTAAAACAACGTTTGCCCCACCATTGTGTAATGTTGTTAGAAAATCGTTAGCGAAATATGCAAATTTTAATGTAGCTTTGACGGCTGATAATAATCTTGTTAAGATGTTGGGTAATCCTAAAGACAAAATTCAAGAACACGACAAATCCGGAATTTACTGTATTAACTGCGAAATGTGTCCTATAAAGTATATAGGTCAAACCATAAGAAGCATGAAGATACGAGGTAAAGAACACTTTTCTCATTTAAAATATAATAGGCCTGATAAATCTGCTATGGCTAAGCATTGTTTAGACGAAAATCATCATTTTAAAATATAAAATTCTAAACTGTTAAAAATGTAACTAAACCCAACACATTGGACGCTTGGGAAACTTTTTATATTAACAAATACCGTAACATAATTGTGAATAATGAATTAGGTCCTTTACAGAATTCTTTATTAATGTAATAATGAAAAAAATATGTATTGTTTTGTTAAATATTAATATTAGTTTAGCAATCTTATTTAAGTTATATTGTTATTGTTAAGATATTTGATTAACGGTAGGCGGTGGTTACCGCCTTAGCATAGGTTTAGGACACGCC
>JAGFPH010026473.1:0-10408 GCA_018207615.1 Philaenus spumarius
TTCTCATGAGAGTATACATCACATTTGTTACTTCTCATGATAGTATACATCTCATTTTTACGTTTCATGATCTTTGAACTTAAAAAAAAGAAACCTGCATGATATTGATGTTTACTTTATGTTCATTATTTAACAGGACTAAATAAACTTGTATATTATACATATCTTGGAAGAGGATCTTTGGAAAAAACTTTCTTTTTAGAATGCTGATCCCTTAGCCTTTAGGATTTTTCATTTGTCTATTACTGATGTTTTTCTTTAGTTCTGATGAAGCTACTGTATCACAATGAAATTTGGCATAGTTATTTTGCACATTAACTAGCATAGTTTCCAATAATTGGAATTAAAAAAAAATTTGTGTTTGAGATACGTATATACTTCCATTATATATCTTTTATTTTGTACTATAATGTAGTGAATCCGAAATTTAGCAAAAAATTGATAAAAAGGATGCTTTCTAATCAGTTGGTTGTTTTCAGCAATTCTATGTTTGGGAAACAAGATCTTACACGGGTGGGTCCCCATCCCAAATGTATAATTTATTCAAGCCTTGGATGTATTGATGGAGTGTTAGTAATACAATTTTGATAAAATATTTAGGGCAGCTGGCTGCACAGAACCCATGGCACATAATTTTAACTCACACCTCCGCGATTTATTTCACCTTATTTTAAAAGTTGAGGAAGCATTCTGTCGTAAAAATGTGGTTTCAGGAGATAGACCCAATAAACTGAAAATGGTTCTAGTTTAATTAATTCTTTAAGATGGTTTTAGCAAACTAGAATTAAAACTTTAGTTTTGTAGAACAGATATGGCACACTTGTATTAGTTGTGAATTGTTAATTAACAAGAGATCATTAGCCTAGAGCAATTAGTACTCAAGTGTTAACTGACTAAAACTAGGTATAATATTATCATAAATCCTTGGCTTCCTAGAACCTGATCATTATGACTTATGTAAAGTTAAAACTGGCAGAAAGATTGCACCAATAGCCTAAATTTTGTTTTTAGCATTTATGATAGGCATTTATGCATTTAGCATTTATGATGCATGTATAGACCTAACAGTGTAGGTAATTGTGCAGACGAGGGTGACCATGTAAATTGGAAATTTTGTTTTATATATTCTGAAAGTACACATTAAACTGAGTCTTAAAACACAAACGGTTTCAGCGGCAGACAAATATTACAGGAATTACAGGAGAAAGAAACCTCCCAAAAGTGCCGGTTAAGTTGATATGTTAACTAACACTAAAGAAAACAATCTAAACACTTCTCTGGCGCCAAAAAAAGGTAAATCACAACAGTGGTAAAAAATATACAAAATATAAAAAGATAGAAAATATATATGACAAATTTGTATTTATCTTAATTTATGAAGTAATAGTAACCTAACAATTTAGCACTGAAACCAATAAAACTGCATTTAAAGGGGTCTAACAAAAAAAAAAAAAAAAATAAACACGAATATTGACAATGTTGTCAAACTGATCAGAATTTCATAAAAAAACCTGAACTAAACTCACTTAAACTCTTCAATACAGTATGTTTTCAGTTTGTAAACGTAATATATAAGTTTGTAGGACTTCTTACTTTCTGAAAAATCTGGCAACGCTATCGTACGTAGCGGCTCAGCAAGATGGCAACTCTTCTGTATGTTAATTTGCCTATTCAACTATTAGTTTTATTGTTTATTCCTTTATACTTGCTTTGTACTGTTAATATTTTATTTACCACAGTAAGTGAAGTGTGTAGATTCATTATATTTAAAGGAAAAATGGAAGTTTTCTTTCTTGCCGTTTAAATTGATGGTCGCCCTCAGTTTTCATTAGAAGAAACATGGTTTTTAGTATAATATCACCATGTTTAGTAAAAGTTTTTCCCCAGGCATGTTTGGATTTTGAGGATAAAAAAAGCATTCATGCAGATTTTTAATAATTTAAGGAATTCCTAGTTCTTTTTATTCACTAGGATAAATAATAATAATTTGGGATCTAATATTCTCACTTTCTCTGAGATCACATCTGCTGTTCTTGTTGGCGAATTTCCGTTGGAAAGATGAGCTATTGCAGTGACCCTTATGGCGAGACCTAAGATCGGGAGTAGTAAATGAGCACCGACCCTGTTCCCCAGAACACCTTTTAGGGTAAAATTATAAATGCTGTATATATGTGTTCACACTCTATTGGCCGAATTTTAAGTCCAATTCGGTCCAAATCTGGACTCATTGGTTGTCTAAGTCGTTCGGACGAGTTCATTAGCCAAAAAATCCATCAACCGGAAGTGCGTTTTTCGACAGGAAGTAATTATTGTTTTTACTAGAATGAAATTTGTTTGGGGTTTTATCTAAAAATAATCTGCACATTTTGTTTTTTTTAAACGATCTTAAAGCTCGCTAGGTTCCCCCAAAATCGATTAAAACGTAAAATACCAAACAACACTTGAAGCCATGTGCTGGATTTTATCATGGGGGAATCTTCTGATCTGAGTTCATACGCTGCGATCGAATCAAAGCAGTCCGTAAGTCGAGGTGGAAACTCGCAAAGTGAGTGGACCGATGCAGCGCGTGAGTCGAAGTTTGAGGCTTAGGTGCAAACAAATTATACTAATATATTTCGTACACACAGACAGCTATTCAACGTCTTCGTGAATAGACCAATTTCCCAAATTGTTGTTTGAAACCCTAAAAGATACAATGGAAATTCGGTAAACTTACGTCAGCAGTTTAGCTGCGTGGTCGAATTATTTATATCCTGAAATTATTAGAAACAACATAAAAGCCTGTATTTGCTATTAATATACTATACTGTGTAGTGTAATGTTTTAAAATATTTAAATTTAAAGTATTTTGTCCTTTTAAAGTTGTTATTTAAACTGACAATAGTTTTTAAATAGCCCCAAAAGTAAAAACACCAATGTCTTGCTTAAAAAATGTTTAAATTTTCCCCTGGAGTATGGACTTTTAAACTAACTTCAAACTAGTCCGAAAATTTAAAATCCCTTTCTTGTCGAATTTTACTTTAAAATGTAAAATTTTCTCTCCATAGTCCAGACCTCCTCATCAGTGCCCTCTTTTTGAATGCTGGCCATATATGGTAACCACAGTTACAATTGAACACCACCATTTATTTTGCAAACTATTTTTTATTAGGTCTAAATGAACAGAGAAATGAATAATGACCATAAAAAGCTATTTTATGATTATTTGCTTTAATTAGTTTACCATCACTAATATAAAAAGTAATAATAAAAGCATTAGAATAGAACAGTGGCGTTCTAAAGGACAGTTCAATCTCTAAAAAATAGTTTTATCATTGGTCCTTATTTATCTATTATTATTTTATAAGAAATAAGATCATCCATGATTTAAAATCATGCTTCAAAACCAAAACTTGGTTCTCAGTATTATAGTATTATTATTTTCCGATTTTTACCTTCTAGAAGTAAAGAGGGTATTGGAAAACGTATCCTTTACACACGTATAATAATATTTTATACAACATACCTTTAGTCGGTTAATAGTAGTCTTCTTATTAGCGAATTTCCATAGGAAAAATGAGCTATTGCAGTGGCCCTTATGGTGAGACCCAAGGTCGGGAGTAGCAAATGAGCACCGATCATGGTCCCCAGAACACGTTTTGGGGTGTCATTAAAATTCATATATATATATATGTATATATATATATATATAGCTTAGTATACTTAACATGTCTGTTCAGAAGACCGCGCTATCACTTCCCCTAGAATTACTGGAGTATATAGGTTTTTCATGAAAGCATATAGTACATTATCAATTACACCGTGTATGATCCGCTAATCAGTTATTACGTATCTCTTAAAATACGAGAGATTGTATTTTGTCTAAAGCTCTCCTAATATCACGTCCGTTCAATTTGCAGCTTTATCGGATCCCTTGCATATACGTTTGAACTTAAGGCTATTCCCACGTCTATCTTGTATATTATTTTTGGAGATATGGACTTAACGACATCCAACAATGTTGCCAGTTTTACTACTATTGTTAAACCAAACCGATCAGCGTTCTGAGTTGTGTCTATCGCTTCACATCCGCTTTACATCCTTTAGACGCTAGCTGTTTCCTGTTTCAGAGTTCCCATGTCCACAAATTAAAGTAAGTAAGAATTGGTCAAGAGTGACAAGGATAGTTCCATCTCTTTCTATCAAACGCATACGGTACTCACTGTTTCTGCTTCATTATCTTTTGCTATCGCCGTTGCGTCATGTTAGACTTTTTACCGTTGGTACATTTACAAATAACAAACAATCTCATTGATGGTGTCTTCTTGTTTAACTATAGATTGTTATTAAATAATAATAAGTATGTAAATAAATAACTAATGAGCTTGATTTGTGAGAAAGTAACTTAGATAAAATAAAACCTGAACACAAAATCTCACAATAAATACGTTTACTAACCTCAAACGCGTTTCAACGACAATGTCGCCATCCTCAGTGATGCACGGGCTACAGTAACCAAACTAGATATGAGGATGGCGACATTGTCGTTGAAACGCGTTTGAGGTTAGTGAACGTATTTATTGTGAGCTTTTGTGTTCAGGTTTTATTTTATTTAATATGAAGTACGCATATATTTACTCCCTTCATTCGCTCATCAACTTTTTAACGAGCAATAAACATTGTATTGGTTTTGAATTAGTACTATTTTATATTACGCTATCCGACAGATAATATTAAATCTGTCAGTTTAAGTCATTATATAGGTGTCCCATAAGTAAACAGCCAAACTTCGGAAAATGTTTCTATTTGTCAAAATAAAGAGAAAATTAAGAATGTTTTTTTCCCAAAAACGCTTTGTTTTCCTGATATCTTCTTTTGCAAAATAATTCATATCTAGAGAACGGTTTCACTTTGGTATGAAGTTTAAACTGGCAATGATCTAATCTATTTTAATAAAAATAATGACTATATCCAATCATGCGCTTTATTTATGGAAAAAAATATTCGTGATTTTCTCTTTATTTTGACCCATAGAACCGTTTCCCGAAGGTTGACTGTTTACTTATGTTACACCCTGTATATAAAATTTTAAATATCATTTATATTCCTATTTTAAATATTCTCCCAGTTAAAAGATTATTGTAAAAGTAAACATTGTCAAACCATTTTTATCTGAATAAAATTAAATATAGTAGTACCAAACAATAAATTAAATTAAGGGTCGGCTCTAGCTGTCGGCCATGTTGGCTGATACTCCATAACACCAATGTTAAATTAAAGTCTATTTTTTCCTTTACTTTTGATCGGATAATTATAAACGATATGTCATTTTAAAGCCATGGTCAATATGCATGCAAATGGCTTTTTCAAAACCAAGAAAAATATTTTGTTTAATATTTATTAACAATTTAAAACATTGATTTTGAATATTTTTTTACGTTGTCACTATTAATTGTAGCGGAAAATTACCAAGCCATTCGCATAAAGAATTTCGTCCCCAAGAGTTTGGTATTTTTTTTACCGCTATTTGAACAATTGCGGGTTTTAAATATATTTAGGCTGAGCAATGTCCGTGTAACCTACCGCCGCTATAGGGTGATTTTTAATATTTTTTTACCATGTAACTATTAATTATAGTGAAAAATTACCAAGCCATTCGGATGAAGAATTTTATCCCCAAGAGTTTGGTATTTTTTTAAAAACGCTGTTTGAACAATTGCGGGTTTTAAATGGATTTAGGATGAGCAATGTTCGCGTAACCTACCGCCGCTATAGGGAGTCGCTGGTTGCTTTCTGTTTTACTAGAGCCGACCCTTAATATAATGTATTACAATAATATTGAGTAAGGCTTAATACGAGTAAGTCTATAAATAATCAAATTTACATAAATAAATTTACAAAGAATTTTAATGTATTGATTGAACTTTAACAAATAACGATAAAGACATATGTTTAACTAACACATAATATGACAAAGTTATTACAATTTATGGAGTGACTTTTTAGTCAATAAATATTCAATTAATACAATCATTATTGTAATACATTAGAACTGTGACACTTATTCAGTAGTCAAATTGCAAATACAGAGTGTTCAAAAAAGGATTTCAAGAATTCAGGGCGTGATTCTAGGTCTCACTGTCAAAACAATCGGATGAAGGATAATAGTTAAGTGTAGTTAAATGTACATATGTTAATATCTTTAACTTAGCTATTATCCTTCATCCGATTGTTTTGACAGTTACACTATCCGATAGGGAATCAAAAGGCCTACAAAAAAGGTGTCTTGGCATTGCATTGTTTGTTAAAATGTACGGTTTTTAACACCTTAATTTAAGTTTGAAATCTTCAAACAGCCTCCACTTTGAAACACATGATTGTGGATATAATTGTTTATTTTTCTTGAGATAGATCATTGATATGGTAAATTTAAACTCAATCAGTCAAACATTTCTCTAGATATGAATTATTTTGTAAAAAAAAAAATCAAAATGGCAGCTAGACAGAAAATGAAGCATTTTTGGACGTATGTTTATTGGAACTTTTCATCTTATTTGGATGTGGGGAATCACGCCCTGAATTCTTAAAACCATTTTTCTGAACACATGTATAAGTACTAGAACAAATTTAGAATAACGATTTCATATATGAAATAAATTAGTTGTGCCGTTTTAGTGTTATTAAATGTTTAGAATCGTCAAGAAATTCATTAGTCCAGGATCTGAAGGGGTTGTGTATGCATGGAAAGCCTGACGCAATTTTATTTCTGATTATAGTTATAGGCACTATAGTGATCATGAAAAGCCATGTTGTCGCCCCCCAGCGTGGTCGACATCGCCGGGGGGGGGAGGGGGAAATATGGTGGGGCGCCGTTTATTAAAACGCTTATAACTTGAGAACCGTTCAAGATAAAACATTGAAAAAAGCGGCAATATACTCCATAAAATATGAGCTTTAAAAAATGATATTACGTTTATAGTCGTATAGATGTTGGTTTATGAGTAAAGAGCATTTTTATTGGTAAATGAACAAAAATAGTGATTCAAATAAGCAAAACCAATAGTTTTGTACTAAGAAAATCACTAAATAGGTCAAATATAAACATTTAAGTTATTAAAAGTGCTTCAATAAATTTAAGAAAGCATGTTGAACAGTTAATGCTACTGTAGAGGTGTTTTATACGTAGCACTAATTATACAAATGCTCCGCGCGCGCCACCGCGAGGAAATCCCCCACATTTTATACCTTGTTCTAGTTTTTTTTTAAAGTTTAGTATGAAGGACTGGTTTGACAAAATAAATCGTAAAATCCTTTTTTAAAGAACAGTAAATTTACCACAATTTAAAATGAAAATCATCTTCCTGAGGATAAGACTTTTCGAGTTGCAGCCATTCAAATTTCAATCAAATTTAAAACATTTTCAAAAATTGTTAGTTTTTAGATATGATTTTTTGTGTTTGTTCACAGTGAAACAAGGGTTTTTCAGTAAAACTGATAAGGAATAACTTTAAAGTAGAGAAATATAACTTTAATATGTGACAAAAATGGGATTTCTAAAATGTATAGCTTTTGAGATACAGCTGTTTGAATTTCGGGTATACTTCCAAGAAATAAGTAATATTATGGAATATAAAAAAAAAAAAAAATTAGTTGAAAAATTAAAGTGTTAGTACTAGGGTACAGTCACATACAATAACATCAAATTACATTACATTAAAAAATTTATATTTTTGCAAAATAAAAAATGTTATATAACATAATAAATACATAAATATTATATCCGGCACCTCTTTGAAGGGCCTGGGATTGAGGTAAGTGCTTTGTCTAATTCACTGACCTTTCCTCCTCAGATGGTTGAAACTTGTCAACATTGAAAAGCGGAACCACGCAAACACTCTCTAGAGAGTACAGTCAAATTAGACCCAATCTGTAGATAAAAAAAAGCAAAGGTCTCATTGTTTGAAGTTGTTCATTACCCTTTGCTCTAAATGTGGTAAAAGTCTCCTCCGATATAGATTCAGGTTTGGGGGTGGGAGGGGGAAGGGGTAAAAATGTGTGTTTTTAAAGTTTTTTATGCGTATTTCGAAACATTATCCCCTAATGTTAGTTGTGCGGTAAATCGCCGAGAAATTGTCAATTTAAACACGTTTTCACCCAAACCTAGAGAAATACCTTACTTTTACCCCTCCATATCTCCAAAACTATCGATCGCAGCAAAAAAAGAGTACAGAACCATTTCTGTAGAGAATTTAATTTACTTAAAAAAGTTATTGAACAAACTAAGCTCTAAAGTGAAGGGTTTATGAAATATTTTAAAAACCCCTAAAAAAACACACATTTTTTACCGTTCTTCCCCTCCCATCCCCAAACCCGACGCTATATCGGTGGAGACTTTTTACCACATTTAGAGCAAAGGGTAATGAACAACTTCCAACAATCAGACCTTTTTTTTGGATTCTCCAGTTTGGGTATTTTTTTATCTAATTTTACTGTACGATTCACCACAGAAAAACGAACATATGGCTAAACATTTCAATCCTGCTTTCCGACATTCACACGAACGAAGGTATCTTTGTAACTGGATGAGAATCCTAGAGTTGACTGTAGTTCAATGAGGTGCTTTGATCCAAATTTGTGGTACAAATACACAACAACTCCAAGAAAAACTAGGATAAAAATGAGCAAGGTCGAACTGCAGATATTAGGGCATGTGACATTGCGACATAAAGAATGGAGAATACAAGGGTGGAAAGATATGAAAATGCAACTTATTATTAAATTTATAAATGAACAAGACAACCCTTTAGAGTTGAGAAACATAGTGAGTGGAGTTATTATCACAGAAGAAATATCGAAATTCCTATTTAACTTACAAGAAAATGGGAAAATTCTGTTAAAAAATTTTAAGACGCAAAGAATTGTTGACAAAATAAAAGGTTTGTACGAGCCAATCAGGAGGAGCCCAGTGATGACAATGTCTTCAACAATGCCTGAAAAACAGCAAAGGAAACAAAGAAAACAATTAGGTCATCTTTACTGCCTTTTTGTGTCCCAAAAAATTTTGTTGCCACCATACAAAGAAGTTTGTTACAATACTATGTAGGCTTTACGATTTAGGAGCAGAAATCTGTAAAAATAGTACAGTTTTCATGTAAGCTATTTATCAACTTTTAACAGTAATATAAGTAAGTTTTTTTTGTATAAAATAAAGTATTAGTGAAATTGCAACAGCTTTTTAACATTCCACTGTAAGAAATATTGCACTTTGAGTTAAATTTTATTGTTTGCAAATGGTAATACTTACTGTACATGCCTCTTTAATAATTGTTCAAATAAGAGTTTCTGAAAGTTTTAGCTCTCCTAGTGGCTAAAATTAAGTTGATAAAAAAACACCAAGAATAAAAGTCTTAAAATTGCATGTAAAACCTAAATCCGTCATAAAATATTGGCTTCTATGAGAAATGTCAAAGTTGACCACCATATTGGAAAAAAGCTTACATTTACAAATATTTTAATGAGGCCCTACAATTTCTTTAATTTATCAAAAAACAAGGAAGTTTCCTCATTTAAAGTTTGCTGTAAATTTAATACTTTCCGAGATCCCAATGGTGACCTCCTTGCGTTGATACGCATCTTTCAACTAGATACGATAAAAAATGTAATTATTTTATTTGTACAAGTCTAGGCCTATTAATTAGCCATGTATGAATAAACCTTAATTAGACATTTAGCGGCCAGCGTGTTGTCGGTTAAATGTATTTTTCTTGTAAATAATTTAATAAATTTATATGAAGTTTAACACAAGTATAAATGAAGTATAAACAAGGTGTTACAAAAAGGTTTTGCTGGCTATGCATATTCGGATTCTACATGCAAAAATAAGTCGAAAATGTAGTATAACATTTTTTCGATTTCGGCTTAGTTTAGCCGTAATCCGCCATTTTGTTTTTTTACAAAAACTCATTGTAACTCTGGAAATAGATAAGATATCGAGTTCAAATTTGGAATAAGCATGTTATATGTTACGATTAACAGGTGTACCAAACACAATGATTTTATTTTTATAATGTTCAAAATGGCGGCCGTTACAAATTGTTAACGTAGAATATCTTGAAAACCGTTAAGTTTACAAAAGATGTACAAGAGACAAAATATTTTCCTTTTTTAACGACAGACAAAATGCTTTTTCTGTAATTTCAGTAGGTCAAAGGATAATTGAGTTATCGACAAAAAACTAAAAATATAATTTCTTGGTAATTGTCTACAACAACCAAAATTAACCTAAACCCATATTTTATTTAATTTAACAATTTTTTAGTTATTTTTGTAGCGGGCTATGCAGATTCATATTCTACATGCAAAAATAAGTCAAAAATTTAGTATAACATTTTTCGATTTCGTCTTAGTTTAGCCGTAATCCGCCATTTTG
>JAGFPH010026474.1:0-10407 GCA_018207615.1 Philaenus spumarius
TAACAAAACTGTTGTACATTATCTTGTGTTGCATAACAGGAATTTTATTTTGACATATCTGAACGTTTATGATTTGGAGTGCTTGTGGGTTGAAGGGGGGTTAACATTTTCAAATATAAAGGTAGGTCATGTAATACACTATTGAAAAGCTTATTAAAAGAGAAACAGAATGTCGCAAACTAGAGCTTAGTATCTTGCTTCGTTTCAAAGTAATGGACAATCAAAGTTCTGGAAAATGATATTTTTACTATAGCATCAAAGCAGGTTATTAATTTGTTAATTAGGAATAAGTAGGTTGTATGTTATTTTCCAGAACTTTTAATTGCCCATTACTTTGAAATGAAGCAAGAAAATAAGCTCTAGTTTGCGCCATTGTGTTTATCCTTTAATAAGCTTTTCAATGGTGTATTACAAGACCTACCTTTATGTTTGAAATTTTTAAACCCCCTTGTCCCCCTTTTTTTTGTATTATTTTCCATCAGTAGACCCAGAATGGGACCGTTGAAACACTACTTCCGGCTAGGCCACTTGGTCTATTACTTTCCTGGGGGAGGGAAAATCCACTATGGACACCCTGTATTCACTACTGTATTCACCCTAATAGCTGGAAAGATGTTGAAATTAAAGCTCTGCAAGGGTTGTCGGACGTAAAAAAGTGGTTTGATCAAAACCTTTATCACTTAATGTCTCTAAAACTAAGTTTCTACCCTTATCATTAAGTTTAAATACAGGTTTCAAAAACAATAGCTTAAAACTGCACACATATGTGGTGATTACCTTAATAATACATGTTTATGTGGAACATAGAAAGGGTCAAGTACTATAAATATTTAGAGGTATTATTCGATAAGATAATGAAAAAATGGACTGAAGAGATTATGTTAAAAAAAACTAGAAAATTAATTTATGTTTTCTTAGAGCCGAAGTTTTTCCTCAAACGCTGTCTTTGATACTTTTAAAGTGCTAAGTGTAAGGCAATTGTTTGTAAGAACCCTGGCTATTTATATATTTCAAAATTATATAATATTTTCGAAAAAGTTGATCATGAAAATTTAACGTGTTCGAAATTAAAGTATTAAATTTATATAAAGTAAATTTAGCGCGATATGAATTTGAATTAATAGTTAATTAAAGGTTTATAACCTATAACATTTTGTAGTCTATGGTAAAAACTGAATTATTTGAATGAATAATTTCTATTTAATATTATTAGACTGTATTTAATTTGCCAGTTTGTACAGTTTTTATTAGCGAATTTCCATAGAAAAAATGAGCTATTGCAGTGGCCCTTATGGTAAGACCCAAGGTCGGGAGTAGCAAATGAGCACCAATCATGGTGCCCAGAACACGTTTTGGGGCATCATTAAAAATCATATATATATATATATGTTCGCACTCTAACGGCCGCATTTTAAGTCCGATTTGGTTCAAATTTGGTACACATGTTGGTTGCCTCTGTCGTTCGGACTAGTTCGTTAGCCAAAAAAATCCAACAACCGGAAGCACGTTTTTGAGATTTTTCCTACTATAATGAAATTTTTTAGAGTTTTTTTCTACAAATATAAATGTAGGATGTTATTTTGCAAATTTTGTTTTTTTTTTACACGACCTTATAGCTCGCTTGGTTCCTCCAAAATCGATCAAAACGTAAAATACCATAGACGTACCCGGTTCAAAGCCATGTGGTGGATTCTACCGTGGGTTTGGCATGAGAAGCACTCAATGTATTGTGTATTGAATATAAGCCCAATATGCAGAATGGCGTGCGAACCATTTTGCCGCTATTCAGCACCGTCGTGAATAGACCTGTTTCCCAAATCGTTGGTTGAAACCCAATAAACTTAATTTTGGAAATTTGCTCAACTCATGTCAGCGGTTCAGCTGCGTGGTCGAATTATTTTTATTTGCATTTAATTTTATAGTTGAAAATATTATTTTGAAAGTTAAATTGAAAGAGGGACAATACAAATTTAGTGTATAGATTGTAATTGGATTTGAATAGAGAAGACAAAATAGAGAAGCTCAAAATAAAATGAATGTTGAAGTACTGAAAAGTCGTAGTAGCTGATACGCATATTCAGAATAAAGATACGGTAACCAGAAGAGATACAAACAAACATCACTCTTCCATTCCTATGAATCTTCTGACAAAAAATATAAGTGCAGCTGTGTTTAAATGCCATAAGATGCCGAACACATAATTTCACTTTGAGCTTATCAAATCCAAAGTAATAAAAATATTATTTCCTGGTGTTTTTTAACTTATTTTAGCTTATTTTATAATATAATAGTTCACGTTCAACAATCAGTAATATTTTGTATACGGTAAACTAGCGCTTATTTTAAGACAAGAGAAAACAATCTAAAATGTAAATAACTTTTACTTTTTGTACTGATCTATTTGTGTTTTCTCACGCTCTTTATGGCTTTGAAAACAACTGGTTTTGTCGAAGAGTTTAGTTATAAATATTTTAGGTTTTAATTGTTATTAACAATACGGACTACGAAAACCTTGATTTACTCTACTTTCGGGCTATTCTTAAAAAGTACTGAACCGATTTTTATGCTGTATTTATCACAGATAAAATGTTATCTTTGATAATTGTGCCTGATATGTCTATTTCCTTTTCCTTTGCTAGTTACATGCTAATGTCAGTGTCCAAATTGCACAGAAGTGCAGAAATATATAATATTTAGAAACTGGACATGACAATAATAACCATCTTTATGCTAATATTTGTTTAGTTTACAAATAATACCAATACAAATTACGCTATAGGGCCATTTAAAACAGAATTCATTCGGTTTACAATTTATATTGTAACGTAGTCACACTTCCCACAATTTTTCCGTGACAACTGTCTGAGATTTATAAAAGAAACGATTACATCAAATAAAAACAATTCAAATACATAATGAATTATTTAAAATATATTTATCCTTTCCGCTTGTCTGTTTATGTATTTAAATTATTTTTATTTGATTTAAGCGTTTATATATATTTAGACCAACAGATTATATGTTGGTCTTTTAAAAAAAATAAGAGTATCAGTGTACAGGGATTCCATATAATTACAGGCCATAGATACGTCGTTTAATAGCATGTGTGGGAAGTATCGTCCATATTGGTCAATTAGTTACAAAGACATCAATTCCTAACCGCAGGTATGTCCAACTCTCGGTAGCCTCTATTGGCAAAATATAATAACTGCAAGTCTTTATTTTATCGTCTGTAACTAAAAAAACGATTTGACATAGAAAGACATAGTTTGAAGTATTCTATAAAGAAAATACGGAATTTTTACTAAGAGTAAGCATTTTACGACTTCATTTTCCTACCCTGAAAACAACATAAATATTTTGATCTTCAAAATAAAATTGTATTCCAAATAGGGATCCCATATCATTACAGACGATAAATGTTTATATTTTAACATGAAAAATGTTCTAAAACAATAGTAGGTGTATATACTAAAACCACACAAATACTAAACATGCATTACAAACGTTTTAAACAAAATTTTTGATTTGATTTGATACCTATCGAAGTCGGTAGAAAATGTATGACTGATCACATGATATTTAAATCGGAAATTGCATTACAATTTCAGATATTTTAGTTCATAAAGATATCTCAAACGGGTTGTAAGTTATAGTCGATTTACTTCAAGCGTGTACATTTTTGAAAGGTAAAGGGGTTAAATGCTTAGGTTTCGCCTATTTTTGGCTGTATATGTTAATTTAATTAATATTTTAACAAGAAAAATGTTCTAAAACAATAGTATGTGTATATTATAACCATACAAATACTAAACATGCATCACAAATTAAAAATTTTTCAAAAAATTGTTGATAAAACTTTTACATGCAGACCTACCTAGCGTTTCCTCTTGTTTCTAATTTTGTGAATTTATTGTTATAATATAGTCTATGACAATTTTCCGATTTGATTGAATTTTCACACAGATGTTTAAATTGAAATTATTAATATATTTCCAAATTTTAAAAACGATTGATACAAATTATAGATATTATGGTATGAACATCATATCTGTTATCTTAAAAAAATTCTTTGTTAAATTCTTGTCTGTAGAAAATGTACTGATTACATGATATTCAAATTAACCTAAGTTGTCGAGAATTTCATTACGAATTTAAATATGTTTATGTTTAGTTTATAAAGATATCTCAAACGGGTTTTCAGTTATAGTCGATTAACCGCAGACGTGAACTTTATTGATAGTTGGGGGTCGAAAATCACTCTTTTTGGATAATTTCGCACTCAAATAATGGTTCTGTTTGATGATGAAATGATGATGATGATAAGATTCTACTAATGTATTTTGAAATGTGTGCTCCCGGTGTTACGACACTTGAAGGTTTCTTTTAGACAGACCACGTTTTTTCCTCCAAATCTCCCACCTCTTTATTTCACGATTTTCGTATTCTTCTCTGATTGGATAATTTCAAATATGGATTGTTCTGATTGGCTTTAGAGCTTAACATATTGTGCAGTATGTTTTTGCTGCGTACCTGCATTCGTTGTTCACAAGGAATAACGCATAGCTGTGTATTTGTGTCCTAAGTAATTCAAGCTGGTATATCCGTTACAACTTCCTGTTGAAATAATATCTGTTGAGAGAGAGAGAGATAGAAAGCGAACATAATAAATTATAATAGATAGTCGGACTTTTGTAAACAACCGACCAGTCAACAAATGAATGGAATTCTTTAGTATGATGAATGAATTTATAACAATATTGGCTCACGGCCAAAACGAAGTATGTAGGTTAAAGAGATATTAAATTACTCTAACCTAAAATGTATTGCTTCATGAAACCTTTCTTTGTAATATACTGTAGGTAGAATTCAATTTGGCCTTTATAGCTCAGCCAAATAAAGCTGTTGTTATAATTAGGCCTATTAATTCACTGAAATATTTTAAGACAGAAAAGTACTCTAAACTTAAATTTAACCTACTACTAGGTGCATTATAATTATATAGATCAGGCAAATACAACTGGGTGAAAGTATAGAATCATACTCCAGCTGTTACAAAGGCTAAGTAGCCAATTTAGGCGTTTGAAAAGGATCTAATTTAATTGTAATACATAACGAAAGACTACCAGAATGCATTAATAAAACGCACAAATTAAATAAAAACCAACATTCAATTATCATTGTATATACTAGATAATACTAATAATTTGATTGCACCTAAGCCTCCAACTTCGACTTTATTCAGCAACATATCGTTTGCAAAGTTGGCACGTAAAACTTAGTCCGTAGGCTTTAGAGCTTGTAACAACTGCAAACTATAATTCCGTAGTTGAAAGCGTCTCCCTAAAACTCGCCACACACATCACTAGAATTGGTAATTCACGACTAGCCTTCCAAACTGATTTCCTGGGACTACGCATGAAAGACTCTCTCATTAGTTTATCAAGTTTTGCAGTCACTCTTGATCGTTCCGTATTCTTCCCTTTGCAAAGACAGCCGGTGTATTCAATCTGGTGATAAAATCTACGGATGTTATCATTACTCGGGGGTTTATATTTTAAATTAATGCTGAACACACGTTGCACTGTAACTACAGATTCAGTCCATACAAACTGTAAAACACAAAAAGCTTTCTGTTCACTAGTCGCTATCTGTGTTATTAGCACTTTCTAACGGAAGAAAGTGGAAACAGTGCAAGCGCAGCGAACAGGTGTACTTATAAAACTGTTTGAGGTGATCTTTTATTTTATGTATTATTTATAAAATTGTAAGTTAAACGAAATAAATAATACACCGCTTTACCGAGCGTGCCCCACTGGTGTTACTAATAAAAACAGTTCACGACCTAGTTCGCACTGGGACTCTTTGAGACTACTCATGTTGAAACTCTGAATCCGCGCTGGATAGATTCATGGTAAGGACTCTGCCAGGACTCAGAACCGATTCAAATAAATCATGCCCACACCGAGATTCATTTGTGTCAGTCATTGCCGATACAATGCCGGAGCCTCCCATACTTGGCGGAAATAGCATTTTTTTTGTTTATTTAATAAAACCTAAAAAAGAAAACGGCCAAAACGATGGTGGGTCTGAAAATTATTTCATGAGGGGAACCAGTACGATTGTGAACTTTTGGAAATTTAAAAAATGAAAGTCGGGTTGGAATTTGGAAATTTTCTTTGAATGACGCCAACCGGATTTGACATTATTTTGAACAAAGTTGGAGGCCAAATCTCAAGAGTCCCAGAACGCACTAGGCTTTAAACTAAGGTCTAGAAACGCTTCCATTAATTTAGTTTTTTTGAACATATACCCGTAGAACAGTTAAAAAAAATTAGTTGAAATTCCGAAAGTTAGTCATCAGTTTAAAGTACTAGTTTGACAAAAATAATATTTTTTTTTATAATAATCCTTTTCAAAATATGGCTATTTAAACATTTCAAAAATATCAAACAAAGTGTAACACTAAAACAGTGACCATTAGTCCATCGAGTTTAACATCCATAGGAACAAGGAGTAAGCAATAATTCATTTGCAGTATCAGTTAATTATGTTGGTTGCTGATTTAATGTTACCATTTGTTTGATAGTTTTTACAAATAATATACTATTCCATAAAAACTAAACTTGTTAAAAAGGTGTAATGCGGACTTTTTTTTAATACAAATTTATTGTTTTTTATTTGTTGTCATTTAAAATTTTTTAATGGCCTCCACTTAGGAACGAATAATTGGATAAAGGTTATTAACACAACGTGAAAAATTTCAATCGGTTCTGCCGTTCTAGAGATACATATTAGTGAACAATGGGTGGATAGCTGGTAAAATAAGCGTTACCAGACTTATGTTCAAATATAATATTTGAAGTGGAACCATCTATACTATAAGGGCACTGAACACTTTTTGGGTGAGGTAAAGTATACGAACTCGCGATAAGCACTTAAAGTGAGACGCTTTGCGATTTTTAATTTCGTCGATGATATCTTCTCACCATTGTTTTACAGACTTACTAATATAAACAAGAAATATAATAGTTTATCTACTATCTGATCGTAAAAGATGAAGAAATCGACGAAATAAAATTCGGAGTCATAAATTCAAAGTCTTAAGCTCAATTAGCCATATGGGTTTAGTCACAACACGATACCGATGAAGTGGACATTGTACTTCCTGATTTTGAAGAGACGTGTGTTGATTCAGTTTAGGCCTATCATGAAAATAATGATCAAATTTCGGATTAAACCAATATAACAAAAGATTTACTTTAATGACAGTTTTCATTTCCCACGTCTTGGGACACACAGCATTTGAAACTTACACGAATGGACAGACAGAAGATGGTTAGTGAATGGGTTTATTAGTCCTTAAAAAAGTTCGAATTGTTCTGAAATAATAATTTAAGTAGTTTTCGTTTGTTTGAAGTAATAACGTATTTTATTTAAACAACAAACAAATTTTAGTTTATCTTATTAGAATGTTTCCTTTGTTATCATAAACTGAACTTATGTTCGGTAAAATTATTTTAGTTAAATAAAATAATACATACCTATGTGTTTGTCTGTTGTAAAATTTTGTAGCTAAAAACATGTTTTAGTTTCTTCACCTTAACTGTTAAAACACAATAAAAGCTCAGCAAGTATTTTAACCACGAAACTAAGCCCCAGCTGTAGAAAGTTCTTTCTTAAGTATTATTAAATAATTTCCATACAGACTTTAATGAGTTTGAGGAAGCGTATTGCAATACGGAAGAATGGGTGCGTGAGCACTATTATACATACTTGCCGGTAACGTCTAACAGGATTAACTAAACTTTTAGTCGAGGTGTTTTATATAAATTATTTTCTTCCATACAAAATAGGTTGTGCAAGCAGTCACTTTAATTATAACCTCTAGATTGTCAATAACGATACGTCGGCATCCTAAAGTGTACAGTCAAATTTATTAAAAATACGTATCGGCAAATATACACAAACTGGGTTATAGCTGTGAACAATTACATTGCATTGGGAATCTATCGGAGCAGCGAATATGTGTACTGTCTGTGTATTATGTACATATTCATGACGCTGAGAAGATAACCAAACAAAAATACAAGCTAGTTGCTATTTTTATATAGACATATATACAAAAAATACAAAGTGCCATTTTTTATATACACTTTTTCGAAATTAAATGATGATATATTTTTGTATATATTTACAAAATTACAACTTGCTATTTTTGTATTTACATAATAGGCCCTAACCAAATTACAGGTTGGTATTTTTGTATATATATGTAGATCTGACTTTAACGGGTTTGTTTTCCTAACGAAACTAAATTGAAAATGGAATATTTTTGCCATCTATTATAAAATAAACTGTTACAGTATCGTACCAGTATGAAGTAAACAAACGCAGAATATGTTACAAACTCTATTCTAATATGTCCCTCAGTGAACACGCCTCATTGTTGTTAACCCACTGATTAAACATAACCTCTGTTTTCAAGTTGATTAATTTTCTTCTCTGACTTAGTAATCTTCAAGAGATTATTATTTATGTCTTTGTAGAACATTATGATCTAATGAAATGTAGTGTTTGATAAGACAAGTGAATATATTACAATGGAGCGTTTATGATCAGGTTTACATATGGATGTATTCTCTAAACCGCTGGTATAAATTATATATACCAACCCCAGTGGCTCACTTCGCTCACCAATCCCGGTGGCGACACAGGACGAAAACAATGTAAACAGATTATTGTATACTGTTATATTTCCAGGGAAATGACGATTGAGTGGTAACCTATACATAGCTAACGTAAGACAGAGATAGAAACTAGACACGACTATCCCCAATAAATCGAATTGCGGCATTCATTGTAATGTCAAAATTAATATTTAAATAATCAATAATCAACATTTCAAACAAATTTTAATACTACCAACTAAAAAAAAAAATGTAATAATAATATGTGACGGAAGATGTTTGACTTGCGATACAGTAAACCATCTGTTTAATTTTAAATAATTTTAAAAAAATTTAGTTGTAAAGGAACAATATTACCTGATTCTAAATTTGCCAAATTGGTTAAAAAACGTCTTTTGTACATTGCATGCCTAACCTAAAATTGCGTTAAGTTTTTTATCCAAATCAGCTGTTTTATTTGTAATATGTAAGAATAAATTTTAGATTTAAATTATAATAAAAAAGCATTTTTCGTTGATTTTTGTTTGTTAATCTAACTTAAAAAAACTATTAGTTGTGAAGAATAAAATAGTCATTCTAAATATGCTAAGCTGGTTGCTATGGTAAGGAATGTAAACAAACATGTGTTGCTTAGCTTTTGATCCGAACATGTGTTTTATCTGATATAAGGAAGGGAGTAAACTCACGAATGTTTACTACTTTTACACTTTAAAATAAAACTTTTACACAATCTTTTCTTACTGTACGTCTATGACCCCAAACGAATATAAACTGAAAAAACTCTATCCTTGCAGCAACACAATTAATGTTGCGGTAAAAGAAATATTTCTTTACGGGTCAGCAGGGGGTAGTTAACTTTACTGTTAAAGTAAGCTACTGTTGATCTCTTGATGTTATATCAATGTTAATAACTTAGCAGCAAATGTAAGTTTATAACATTAGGTAGAGTGTTTAATATTGTAGTGTTCCTTTAATGGTAAGTTAGTTGTTATTGTCACAAAAATAATAAAATTAGGCAATACATCTACAAAATATTACATTCATATTAGTTATTGTAATCATAAGAGTAATTGCTCTGTGTGTTTCAGTATAACTAACATCCTTGCAAGGTTAGTTGATGTAGTGGTGAACTTCATACTAATACAGTTCTAACACTAGTTAAGATTGTAATTACTATATAGTTTCTTTATTGTAACAATAGTTATTTTTGTCACAACAGAAACAGCTTTTCTTAACTCCGATATTTTATTTCGAAATTTGTCGACAAGCTTTCCCCTGCATACTAACTGTCGAGGTCCTTCAGTTAGAGGAGTTACATAGTAAGAGTTCTGGACAAAATAAAAATTAAGTGTAAGATAACTATAAAATATATTATATTATAATATACATAGTTATTAATGTATGTAGTTATTTACATAGTTAAGGACATACAATTTTTACTGTATCTTAAAATAAAGAATTTAAGCTTTAAATTACAACTTTTAAAAATGTTAACCTAAATTCTATGTTTAAAGCTACCGTATTTGATAATGAGTTCATTACTTTTAATTTAATAAATTACTGCGACATTTCCCACCGAAGATGGATATTTAATATCTTGAGTAGTAGTTAAGCTAGTTTAAAGTAACTTTTTTGTTAGTAAAAAACATTCTTAGTTTTAATAATTCGTTAACAAGGGTTGATCAATACTCGTAAACATCGTAAATTATTTTAAATA
>JAGFPH010026476.1:0-10407 GCA_018207615.1 Philaenus spumarius
ATGTTCAGTAACGGAAGAATAAGTTTTGTTACTTCAACTTAAGCCTATACATAAAAAGTCGTAAACATTTTTTTAAATTTTTTTCAAAATATACAAAAGTTTTGTAATTTAGTTCTAAATAGAAGTGTACGAAAATATATATCACTTTCAAATTTCTTTTTTTGAAAACACCAATTTTTTATGTTTCTACTAAAGACTGCTAACAAAATTAGGCCTATTTAGAATAGTAATTTAGGAATATTTCGCTTTTCCCAAAAATGAAATGTTATTGTAAACATTTTTAGAAAATAAATCATAGAATTGAACTGTATACTTGAAAATTCTTATTTTATAAAATTATTTCATTTTGTTTGACTTATTTCACTAAATTAGATCAAATAAAGAAACGAATCGTATACAATTCCAGATTCCCCGGACTGTGGGAAAAACGTACTAGAGTCGTAACGGAGTGCGCCTATTGATTTCAACAAAAATTTCTACATTACACGGAAATATCCGAATAGAATCCGAACACTAAATGAGGTTTACTTTCTATCAAACGAAAATTTGGATTTTCCTCTTCAAATCGACATAAATATCATTATACTAATATATCGATTTGTATTAGATATATCGATTGCAAAATGTGCTTTCTCATTTGTTGAAAACAATCCAATTGTAATTGTTTATAGAAAACTTCCTATCTAGCCTTATTCCCACAACTTGTAGTCCGTAAGGCCTTGTCTCCCATCCACCAGATAATTGGTCGTGGGAACAGCTTGCCCGTGTACACCTGACGTCCGGATAGGCCGTTTGGGGCAGCCTGGACAGTTCACGTACAAAACGGGAAAAACACGGCTCACCAAAAGCCTGTGGCCCGAGTTAAGGCGGGCGTGGTGTAACCTAACCTACCACAGGACACGGGGGCCGTGGGAATAGTCCCGCCTGATAATACATGGGCTATCCGTGTACCAACACCAGGCCGCCTGTAGCCTGCGAAAATACTGGCCGTGGGAACAAGGCTTGAGAGTGACAAATCTTTGGAAGGCAGTTTTAGAAAGTTTAAACCTTAACTAATCCAATAGTGTCTTTATCGTTTTCTCAAAATACTGTAAGTCTGTTGAACGATATTGAGCCTTAGAGAAGCGACAAGTTTGAGAAATTTCCGCATTATCAAAACTTGCATTACTTTTTGTATTTTTGCATTATCTGTTTAGAAAACTACAATTTCATAGTTCGATTACTGTACCCCGTGAATCTCTGAGGATTGCGACATTGTAGTTGAAACGCGTTTGAAGTTAGTAAACTTATTTGTTGTGAGATTTTGTGTTCAGGTTTTATTGTATCTAATTTTAAAACGATGATTACACAATATGTAAATATACGTTTTAGAACAATTTAGTAGAGTAAAAAATTAAAGTTTAAATCATTTTCTTTCTAATGGTTTTTGTTTGATTGCGATTGGGTGGTTTTTAGTGGGTGAAATAATAAATACAAATCGAGTTGTCACGGACTACTCAATTGAATATTGCAGCGCGCTGAGAAGTCTCAAATGAGAGGTGTAACAGTTGTAGTATTTAAAAAATGTCTGATTTTTTCTTTGGATTATCTATTATTATTATTATAAATCTCTTTTGTATTAGATGCCTTTACTAGTTCCAAATTTCATAACTTTGGTCCAACGGTGTAGGTTGGATGTTGACTTGACTGTGTGAAACCCTCCTGTTACAACCTTTCTTAGAGGATGCTTATACTTCTCCCCGATTAGGTCCATATTTTCTAAATTGCATCCGAACTGTGGCGCATGGTTGCTTAGGTTTTTTAGTTGCTCTAGAAAATAAGACATGTTTACTACACGACGTCCTAAGGGGTCACACATTGTTTCACCGACGGTCCTTCTTCTTCTTCAACAATGATACTATTCCCCTGTTCAAGGCTCACACACTCATTTCATTTATTTCTTCAACACATATTACTACCCGTACTAATAATAGATTTTTCAACACACATATTTTTATCAATACTTTCCACAGAATTAGAGTTAGATATTACTTTTTTACTCTTCTTTATAATAGTATTAGTAGTCCAGTCAATGAATGCTCAAAAAGGGGTGTAGAAAGAAATGGAAGGATCACAATTTTTGACTTGGAGACATTGTTTGGACTAGTTTGGAGGTAAACATACTAAAAGCCCCCACTCCTAGCATGGGGGAACGGGTTGCAGGGGAGCACGTAGAAGGTCCCTATTTTTTGGGTTTTCACTCATATCTCGAAAACAATGAGTTTTAGCGATAAGACCATTCTATATAAAATTAAAGCTCACAAGATGTTCTACAAGATTGAATCTCTTTATTTTTTCATTATCTCGCATACTTTCCGAGATATCCGTGCTCAATATTCGCTTATTTTTGAAAAGGACATTTTTCCTCGTGTTTTTTGCCATATTTGACTAGCTATTTTTTCAGCCTTTCTTCCTACAAAAAAAGTTTAGAGGAAGAACGTTGTAGAGCGTTGTAAAACAGTCTCTATTAAAAATATTTACTTTTTTTGTATTTATAATATATATTTGGGGTAGTTTTGATTTATTCCTTTATATATGTTTTTTGGGGTGCTGAATCCGAATCTGAGGTTTGCCTACAAAATTTCGTGACGCAACATTGAAAAAAAAAGTAAAAAAGTTTTTTAGCTGTGTTTCTTTTATAAGTCGAAAACTATCAACTTTTCATAAATAACCTTTCTATTCAAAATGATAGAACATAAAATTTCCTACAAATTTGACTATTTTGATTTTCTTCTCCGGCGAACCGTTCGGGCTCAAGCGCTAGTTGAAAATTGTCGTATTTCGGCTGTCTCTTCAAGAACTCACTTTTTCACTACAAAACTCGAATTTATTATTAATGACTATAATTTTCTCCTACTATTCGCTGAAATACGCCAATTTTCAATCAGCGCTCGAGCCCTAACGGTTCGTTGGAGAAAAAAACCTTTGGAATGAAATTGGTAGGAAATTTTATGTACGTTATTTTTGAATAGGTAGGTTATCTAAGGAAACTTGATAGTTTTCATGTTATAAGCAAAAAACCGCCAAAACATGAGATTTTTTACATGTTTTGCATTTTTTTCAATGTTGCGTCACGAAAAATTTTGTAGGCAAACCTTGGATTCGGAATCAGCACCCCAAAAAACATATAAAATGGAAGAAACCAAAACTACCCCAAACTTTCTTGCTAAAAACACCATTTGACTGGATTATTACGGGGTCTATCAGAAATCAGTATTTTGAAATAAGTTTTGATTATATCACCAACAGTAGGTTTTCAATTACATTATTGTTTGTGTATAATAATATTTCTTTAAAGAAATATATTTCAGAAACAGTTCGCAAGTTTCTGCTACTTTTATAATTTAAATTCGATACTTTGGTACATATATATATTATTATTATTATTATTTAGGGGGTTTATGTGATCCACCACTGGGACCCACTGCACCTAAACCATGAGGTCCTCTGTGCCCCATGTCCAGGAAGCAGTTCACATCAAACCCGCTCTTTTTTGCGAAACGAAGAAGTCCGTGGGGGCCTTCCTCTCGTATATGACTGGTGTCAGGGTATCCTTGTCCCAGATATTTCTGCCTCATTGATGCGAGGGCATCACATTCGCATAGAACGTGGAAAGAAGTTTCCTCCTTCTCTCCACACCTTCGACATAATGGGTAGTTCTCCAGCCCCATTAGGCGGAGGTGCCTCCTCAGAGAGTTGTGTCCCGTCAGTAGACCGACCAACAACCTCACTTCCGGCCTGCCAAGACCCAGCAGTGTTCTGCTTAGGCGTCCATCCAGGCCTTCAATGAAGTCGTGTGCCTGTCTCTGATCTCTTACCGTCTCTCTTCATCTACGCAAGTGTCCTGATTGAACATTTTTTCTTACACTCTCTTTCCCATAGCCTCTTGATATTCCTATCATTGGTTCTGGACCCATCGGAGGAGTTTCTGCTCCTCTCTTAGCCAGTTTATCTGCTATTTCATTCCCTTCCACTCCTTCATGTCCAGGGACCCAAACAAGTCTTACTTGCCTACTGCTTGACAACTTATCCAGCAGTAATTGGCATTCCCAGACCAGTTTTGATGTTGTTTTTGTAGCTATAATGGCCTTTATAGCCGCCTGACTATCAGAACATATCGCAACATCTGTGCTCATGCTTACTGATTCCAGTATTCGTTTTACGCATGCAAGTATTGTGTATACCTCCGTTTGGAAGACCGTAGAGTATAGTCCGGTGTACGGTCCTTTATGCATGTACATTCCGGCTCCCGTACTTTTGTCTGTTTTAGACCCGTCCGTGAACCAAATTTGTCCATTTCCAAGATCTACTTGTTTCCGTAGCCACTCTTCCCGAGCCGGAAAAGTAGCCTCCAATTTGCTATTGAAATTATACTTAGGAGTCATGTAGTCCGTACCGGCTGCAGCATCGGATCCCACTCCAGTATCTTGTTCAGACACTCACCGTGTCCATTTCTTGCAAGAGATGTTGACCAACTCCCTCCTGTGTTCAATCTCATTGCGGCCTTACTAGCCTCCCCCTGTACCATGAGGTCCAGAGGTGGGAGGTCCAACAGGATTTCCATGGCCGCTGTGGGGGTAGTTCTCATGGCCCCCGTGATTCCAAGGCAGGCCATCCGCTGTACTTTATTAAGTTCTCTTTTTGCCCATTCCTTCCTGGTAGCAGGACACCAGACTATAGAGGCAAAAGTTAGAGACGGTCTTATTATAGTAACATAGAGCCAGTTCATCATCTGGGGCCGAAGCCCCCATGAGGTTCCAATCGCTCTCCTGCATGCCCAGAAAGCGTACACGCTTTTGCTGCCTTTCTTCTTATGTGTTCACTCCAGATCAGCTTTGTGTCTAGGGTGACACCTAAGTATTCTGTTGTTTCGGAGCATGTAAGTCTTTGTCCCAGTAGATTGGGCATGTACAGACCATCCGTCCGACGTTTCCTAGTAAAGAGAATGAGATCTGTTTTCCCTGGGTTTACAGCTAGACCCATTCTCTCACACCAGTGTTCCAACCATTTGAGTGAGCTTTGGACGATGTCAGATACAGTCCCTGGGAATTTGCCTATTCCCAGAAGGCATATGTCGTCCGCATAACCTTGGGTATAAACTCCTCTCTCATTTAGTCCCACAAGCAGATCATCCACTACCATAGACCATGAGAGAGGTGAAAGAACTCCCCCTTGGGGGCATCCACGCGCAACCTCTATTCTAATTTCACTACTGTTTAATTGTGAGATCGCCATTCTATTTTCGAGATAAGCTTTTATCCAGCTGATAGTGTGTTCTACCCTCCCGCTTTATTAATGCGTCTGTCATGGATTTGACGGAGGTATTGTTAAACGCCCCTTCGATGTCCACAAAAACTCCCATATGTATAAAAACTAATTTTTGAGTTGTAATATTGCAGACAATATTGAAAGTAGTGCATTTTATCTGTAAAAGTTGATTCATACGCCACTGAGTAGTTCTTATATGATCGGCGCGAGAGCGACACCGTACATCTAGGTACATTACTTCCTTTGAACACGTGTATCTGCTTCAATTTGTAAGTAAGCAAATTCTTAATTTTTTACCAGATAGAAGATAAAATAACGGAGGTTTTTTTTATTGAAAATTTTGATATCGGTTTTTATTGACCAACTAAAAAATCAAGAACTTGAACATTGTTTTCAAACTTAAACTCAATTTTTTCATAAACTAACAAAAAATTGTGATTAAAAAAAGGAAACATCCGCGTTAACGTGATCTTTGAAATGAGCCGTAAATCATAACTGTGTGATTAAAAATGGCAGCAGTACGCGTGTTCAAGTGTAACATTATTCTTATGGACAAGAAAAGTGATAAGATTTATGTACTGTAAACCCTTAAGGGTCTGCTCCACAGTAAACGAGAAAGCAACCGGAAACGCAAGTGCTTCTCTCTATAACCGCATCTAAACAGTGCAATTTCTTGCAGCGAGCGCTTTGACATTGCCTCATTTCAAACCATTTTATAAATCCATCTTTTGTAATCGAGTGCTGAAAAAAACTGAATATTCTTTATAAAATTTCGGATCCAGCTTGCAAATTACTTTTCATTATGAATTTTTTATTGAGTTAGGAAAAAATTCAAACTTTGTACTTACAAAATGTCCATTACATAACAAAAGAAAAGCTTTTTTTTTAATCTAAAATGCAAAACGGATGCGTATTGTAATTGTGCTTAAAATGAGACCTTGCAAACAATTTTACGATAAAAAATAAACGAAATAAATGGTTTGAAATTTAACATTGCTCTTATGGGATAAAAATCCAAGATGGCCGCCACTACAGCAGACCCTTAAATAAATAAAAGGACTATCGGCTAGATATTGTGCCTTACCATTAGACGCAAATAAAAACAACTACTGTACCTATTTTAGATCTGAGTTCCATGGCCTAAAAAAGTACAGTTAATTTTGCCCAAATCGATCTATGGATCCCTTTTAGGCCTATGTAAATTATTAGCTATGCACCAATAACCGCTAAAAATCCTGTTTTCCACAAGTTTGTTACTTATAACTTCCGAACGAACATACAAATTACAAATCAGGTTTTGAGGTGTATTTAACATCTTTGAATACACATTATTGCATACTGTTTTGATATATATTTTATGGTAAAACCAGCGTATACAGTAAAATAAAACACAGACGATCTTGTCAAAGTATTAAGCTTTTGATCCAAATCTATTGTTTTATTTATAATGGTCGCATGTCACGTCCGTTAACGAAACCCCTAATTTTGAATTTTTAAATAGGAACCCTAAATATTTCCGGGATAAAAGAGTTGCCTAGATTAATCTCCGAAATGTCCTCTACATGTAACATCCGCAGATTACCATAATATCGCGTCTACACCCACGTTTACAAATATACTATTTATTCATGTACACTACTTTATAATACATAAAACACTTGTCTTTCTTAATAATTACGAACACAAAAAAAAATTTATGAATAAATTAGTTTTTTGGGTAATATTTGCAGATTACATTGTGCAACGACACCTACATGACTAACAGTGGCATAACCAGGAGGGGGGGGGGGGTTAATGGGGGTCAGACCCCATGCCTCGAATGTAACCGACGCTTTTCTCAAGGGTGTACGCAGGATTTTTGTTAGGGAGGGGGGCAATTAGATTGAAAATAAAAGTAATTTTTCCAAACACTATTTAACAGGCATATATTGCCATAATATTTACATATTTACATATTTATGTTAATATTGAAATTATGATTATTTTTCAAAACAAAAGTTAGTAAGTGGTTTTCAAAAAATAATAATTTTTTTACTACCTAAACATTTTAGACGCAAAACTAAACATTTTAGGACATACTGCACCTTCATAGAAATGTTTTTAATTCATTTTTACATGTACAATCATATCCATGATTTAATGTCCATGATTTCAGTTAGACCATGACCAGTCTAATTTACGAATGAAAATTCAATCTGAAATAGCTTAAAAGAACGCTCAAGGTCAAACTATGTTAGTGAAGTATAGTCTTGTTCGTATCTTTCTCTTTCTAGTGTGACAAGGTACTACTGGAAAACAGTAAACAAACTAGATCAGGTTTTCAGGTAGGCAAGTGACATGACAGACTTGCGACTTGCATTCTAAGAAGGCTAAGAACTGTGATGGGAAGGATAAGCACAGTATTCCGTTTTTGTAATACAGCACGGGAACGGGTACTTGCCGGGCTACAAGACAATTCGGATGAAACTAAAGTGTAATACATTACATTTACAGTTTTATTGCACGGTTTGCATACAAGGCCAGTACATTAACTATTACACAGTTTATAAAAAATATTAAGCTGTAACTTTGAGAGGGGCAAGATTTTTAAAAAGGCAATTTTGTTGCCACTTGACGTTTGGCGTATATTCAAGGCTAATATTCTTCAAGAAGCACTACACAAATTTCTTTAAAAAATATAATAATAGCCTACATATATTTACCAAAATTTCCTAGTTTGGTTAGTATTGAGCAATTATTTTGTTCAGGGCAAGTATTTAAAAAAAAAAAAAATAAAACAATTGCATGGTTTTATATAGATTATATGGCACGCATAATCTTTAATTTACTCCGCTTCGCTTTGGTCCGCACCGGTCCACCCAAATCTACAAATATCCTATTAATTTGGTGTATACTACTTTATAATATACTGTATAATAATTTTAAAGAGGACAATTACTTTGTGTTTGAGTATTTAAAATTAGTTTATTATTATATGTTCATTTACTAATAAAATGACATCATATTTTCCGATATTTAATTGAAATACATATTTTTAATGATAAAAACCTTGCTTACCAGTGCCCGATTCCTGACTTTGTTCTGGCCGTGACATCGCTTTTACATCCACAAAGTCCACAAATGTATTCGTAACTACAAGCGCAAAAATTTAGGAGATACATAATAAGATTTTGCATATAAAATATAATTTTCATTGAATTATTCATGTGTGCAAGCGTTCGTTATTGAATTTTGCTCCAACCGACCCATCGATTGTACTACATCCGACAAGTATACTAGTATATAATTAATTTTGTGCATAACTATTTGTGTATAGGACACAATATACACGTATTTATATATGAAATACGTTAAAAATATAAAATGTATAATTTAAAAAAAGATTTATAGAGAGATAACTAATATTCTGCAGATTATTAATTCACTTTGCTTCGGGCTTGGAACGGGAAAGGAGGACAATTACTTTGTGTTTGAGTATTTAAAAATTATTTTATTAGTATATGGACATTTACTAATAAAATGACATCATATTTTAAAGTATTTTATTGAAGGCCTACATATTTTTAATTAATAAAAACCTTGAATACCTGTTCCTGATTCCTGAATTCGCTCTAGCCGCGACATCGCTTTTACATCCACGAAATCCACAAATATATTTATAATTACTAGAGCAAACATTTAGGAGATACATAATAAGATTTTGGATATAAAATGTAACCCAAAAAAAAAAAAAAATATTTTTATTTATATTTTATAAAATATAAATATAATATAGATTTTGGGGTAGTGTTAAAACCCTCTGAGGATGATGACCATGTCATCGAAATGTACATAAGGGTAACGTATTAAACATAACTTACAATTTAGTTGTTTAGTTAATGTTTTTGTTCCTTGTTTTGTGGTTCGGGTTTTTTATTCAAATCAGTGTATAAAATATAATTTTCATTGAATTATTAATTTGCGCTAGCGTTTGTTATTGAACTTCGCTCAAACCGACACATCGATTGACTGTAGGTATCCAACAAGTATCCTTATATATTTTTTTATGAAATAAAATTATCAAAAATTAAATAAATAATCACTATTAGATCTTAAATATCCAATAAATGTTAAAAAAACTATGGTTTTTAATTCATTTCGCTTCGCAATTTCGGTCCACTGATGTCTAAAAATTGAATTAAGTGTTTTAATTTAAATGCAAAAAAAAAAAGCTTTCAAATTTACTTTGCTTCGCGATTTTGGTGCTCTGATTTCTTAAAAACAAGAATTTTTAATTTACTTCGCTTTAACCAACTTTGTAAATATCCTTATTAGTCAATTGATATTGTTACACTTTCAACTGAACTTTTTTTAAATATATTATGTACTTATGTACTCATATTTAAATATTATGTTTTAGCTCAATACATACCTAAATTGATTTATATTGAGTTGAATTTTTATTTCCTTACCTTTGTGTATTAATTTCCATAAACTAAATAATAATCGTTGTGATACATAAAAGATAGTCTATAGGTTTCAAAAAGTTATGTACGTAAAACAAAAATAATATGTTCTGAGGTTAAAAATATATTCAACAATAAAGACGTTACTGTTAAATAATGATATGGTGTACACATAACCTTGGCATAGACCATAGAACTAAACACTGGAAGGCGGAGTCATCACAGCGCTCGCGGTCCGCCGTTTGACTGCTTCCCCCACTCCTTCCAAGTGCTCGGCCGGCTGACACTCCATTCGGTTACCTGGCACTGACTCTGTTTTATCACTAATTTGTTGTTATTATGGCATCCTTTAAAGTTAAACTAATGTAACTGGAATTCCAATGACAAAAGGAGAATGAAAACCACTGTATTTTACTAAAAAACAATTTATTAAGTATTCTAAAACAGACAACAAATAAATAACTTTTAAAAACTACATGTGTGTAAACAACACAAGTTAGTTTAATTTTTGCCTCATACCTAACTTAGTTTTGTTTAGCAACACTGTTTTCTCTTTAGTATGCTCAAAACAAATAGTTTTGTAAAATATAGCCCCAATATGTTTTATGAGTTTAAGTTCATGGCTGTCATCACTGAAATCAATGTTAGCGATATG
>JAGFPH010026477.1:0-10407 GCA_018207615.1 Philaenus spumarius
CATTGTGGTTGATCGTGTCTATTACATTAGCTATGTATGTATCCGTCCCCAGTCAATCGTCATTTCCATTCAAATATTAGAGTATACAATAATATGTTTGCATTGGCTTCGATATGGGTCGCCTCTGGGGTTACGAAAATAACTTACAAAATAGCATTTCTGATAAAAAAATAATCGATTTTAAAAGTCTTTAATTTAATGTATCATAAACCACATGTGTATGATACACATTTTTGGGATGGAGGTAATTTGTTAGGTAGGAATTTTGGGATTTTGTAAATATGTTTCTAAGGTTCTGAAGGTGCAACAACAATTTTTAATGCCACTAACCAAATCATTAATTATGTTAACATCATTCTAACCGAAGGAAATATTACAAAATGTATAAGCCAGTATGACAAAGGTACTAACACTATTGTTACAGTACATGGTCGTTTGTACATGATTAAAAGTTGCAAACACTGTTTTTCCTTGGTGAAAATGTTTACAAATACAATAAAATCAGTATTACTCCTAACTACGAATACATGCACACAAATCTTCACAGCAGCGTACAGCCGAAGTTAAAGCGCAAACAACTCCAATCAACAAAAGGATTATCCAAACAGATAACAGAAAAGCATCCAGCGCCAAAAGGATCCATTGAAATGAGTAGATGCACAAAGGATTCCACCTCGCAGAGTACAATACATCAGACAAATCGGAAGGAATATCAGTCAAACACATTTTCGTTTAATTCACTTGCTTTCACGTCGAAAGAGATCAGAACTGAAGTCGTTTGTGTAACGGCGTATTCGAACTTTGATACTGTCAGTACTCAATGCCTGTTCGATGCTGTACTCATTTGTGTTTATACATTTATCACAAACAGCCTACACAAAAAGTATAAATATTCTAGATATAACTTTAAATCTAACTTTCCTTATTCCTAGAGCAGGAAACTTGAACCTGGTTTGAGCTCTAATTAAAATTTTAGTTTTACCAACCAACATACTTTAAACATTAGATTAAGGTAAACTAAGTATACCAAGAGTTTAAACCAAAACCAATTATTTATAAACACACGTGCGAGGTTTATAATTTTCTTACGGTTTGACAGAAACTTTAAGTGCCCTAACAGTTCTCTTTACGTAAAATATAAAAGGTATAAAATACAACAGTAAAATTTTTCTTTGGGGCGTTGAATGTATTTTCTAACGCAGAATTTTAAGAAATAAACCTCTTCATAGATCCTTGCAGACTCCAGGGGCAGACTCTCGTGTAGTTCTTGAAGTTGCATAGTTTTTATGAATTAAGCGTTTTTATAACACTATGCACACGATAACTTGATGTGTTCAAATTAACTTGTTCCGCTGTGTAAACTCCATTAATTAAAAACATTATAAAGATCAATAGATACATGTTTTGCCTTAAATAAAAGCTATATTTCCTAATCTTGATACTGCCTATAATGGTTTATAGGGTTATTCAAATTAACTTTTAACAGTTATTGCAATTCTGTATTTACTATAATTAAGGATAAAAGCACCGATTATACTGCTCAATTTTCAAGAAATAATATAACCCTAAATAATTAATATTCAAAGTCAATTTGTTTAAATTCGAATAATTTCAGTTTACTCGAATACGAAGGAGCATTCAATGAGCACAATCATAGAGTCACGAACAGAACACGATTTGGGGTGTCATTCAAAATGTTATATACGGCACTCTAACGGCCTCATTTTACGTCCGATTTGGACACAATTTGATATACTCGTTGGTTTTCTAATTCGCTCGGACGAGTTTGTTAGCAACACAAATCTAACGACTGGAAGCACGTTTCTGACAGAAAATAAAATTTTAATTTTACATTTTTCATGCTAGAATGACTTTTGTCGGAGACGTTATCTAAAAAATGCAGCCAGTGAGATGCCAACTCGCAAGCGAGACTTTCCACTGCGGAACGAAGTAGCGCGTGAGCCGGGCTCGAGGCTAAAGGTGCCAACAAATTCTACTAATATATTTCGTAAGCTGTATACACCTTCGTGAATAGACAAATTTCGCAAATAGTAAGTTGAAATCCTAAAACATATAATCTACACTTTTTTTTTTAAATTCCCTCAACTCTCGTCATCGATTCAGCTGCGTTATGGAATTATTTTTAATAAAACATTTACTAGGAAGAAGAACGACTGTAACAACCCCACTCCTTCCTCAACACACTCTTATTTTTTTAATTTCTTTTAAACAAAGGTATGATAGATCATACACCTTAAAGCTACGATTAATTATAGACATTTATTAAGCTTATATTATAAACCTAAACTACTTACGAAAATATTCTTATAAGAAATATCTAATTTTATGTAAATGCTAAGAAAACCTTGTTCTGTTAGTATTCAAAGAATAACCATTTTGCTTTTTAATCAAATCAGCTGTTCATCAGTAAAACATGTGTTCTTGTTGCTAGCTTAATGTTAAGAATAAAGAATTGCTTACCTGTATATTTTGTAAATAAGCTAGTATCCAGAAGCTGCCGCCTTACATTATTCTGTGTTAAATTATGTATTTCCTAATTATTGTTACTAAGAAGGGATACGAGGACCACCAATAAAAAACTCTTTGTACATAATTTGAGAAAGTATAGCTTAAATATCCCGTCAAATGATTGCTACCAGAGTCAGGTTGTTTCATACTTCATACTTTTCTACCGTACCTGTCAGTAATGAACATTTTTGGTCCAGAATTTCAAAATTAGAATTATCTTCGTCATCTTCTCAATGTTTATCAAATCATACTCGGTCCTTGTTTATTAACAGATTTTACAAAGTAAATAAAATAACTTTCATACATTATACCTCTTTAATCAAATGGCAATTGTAATTTTTATCTCAAATATTGTTTAAATATGCATTATAGTTTTTTTTATATCCTATCTGAGCTCAGAAAAGTATTCAAATATTAGTTTTTAAGTTTTGATTTTAATACCTCATCATTTATTGCAAAACCATATTTTAAGTCAGGATTAATTTTAATTGTAAGTCTCTTTTTTCCAAATTCGAAACGATTTTAAAAATAATTTTATTTTGGATTGAAACTTAAAACGGTTCATATTTTCGAACATGTAACGTAAATTTATTTTAACGCGGCTAGTTTGTGATCATTTATATAGAATACAATTGGCTAAGTTGTAGTTTTCTAAACAATATTATAAAATTAATTGTAAAGTTTTTTTTCAGGAGTATATCTTTAGAGAGTGGACAACTTTGTTAGAGTTAACAAGGAAACTTTACTTCTTATCCCACTTTCTCAAGTTGTAGACAATAGACATGTTTCAGATATTTATTTTCTCTTCTATAAATTTTCAAACATTAGAAAGGAACAGATTTTTAATTTCTCCACCCTTTACGTAGGAGATGGAGAAAGTATTGTTTTCGTCCAAATTTTCGAATTTGAATTTTCAGTGAAATTATCTGTTTTGGTGCTCCCTTAACCCCAGAAAAATGTTTAGTGGAATTATCTGTGTTGGTGCTTCCTGAACCCAAAAATATTTTTAGTGGAATTATTTGTTTTGATGCTCCCTGAACACAAAAAAGTGTTTTTTTGGTGATGTCTGTCCGTGTGTCTGTGTGTCTGTTAGGATGTGTACAGAACTGGAGACCATACCAATGGTCCGATTTTGATGAAATTTGGTATGTAGGTGTAGTTCTAGAATATCACCAGGCGTTTTCTTTTTTCATTTTTTCAAATTTTAGATTTTTAAGGGGATTTACTCCCAAAAATGGCAAAAAAACGAGAAAAATCAAAATTTCTCAAAAACGGCTCTATCGATTTTGATAAAATTTGGTTTATTTGTAGCCCTTAATGTACCTTATCATATGCAAAAACCCGCATCTTTCTAAAAATTCTCGTTTAGGTAATTATAATAATAAAAACTGATTTTGGGGTTTTTTGGCCAAAAAGGGGGTTGTTTTTCAAAACATTTTTTCGTGCATCTATGCAGGCCTGATTGACATGTTTGTTGCAAATTTGTTCGAAATCTATCAAATAGTTCAAATAATAATAATAATATAATATGGATGTGTGTTACATGCATCTAATATTTTCCATGGTAACATTTTCCTACTTTTGCAATTCTAAATAACCACCTCCTATGCTGTTCTTGAGAAGGTATAAAGTTTCAACTGGGAGAAAATATGTGGCAGTTATCAGGTACCGTTTATTGTCCATGTTAAAAATTCCCAAAACAAATCTGTCTATTTCAATTAATAAAAAAATAAAAGGGGGGTGGGACTTTTAAGACACCTGGTATGTCTGCCTGTCTGTATGTATAAAAAGCTAAAGAGAAAACTATTCGATCGATTTCGAACAAATTTTGCACTAAACAAGTCAATTAGGCCTGTATAGATGCACGAAAAAAGGAGTTGAAAAATGTTGATAAACAACCCCCTTTTTGGCCAAGAAAAACCCCAAAAAATCAGTTATTAGTCTATTATTAGCTAAACGAGAATTTTTAGAAAGATGCTGTTTTTTGCTTATGGTAGGGTACATTAAGGGCCACGTGGATTTGAACCGGATACTTTTATAACATTTTACGGTTTGATCGATTTTGTGGGAACCTGACGTGCTATAAGGTCGTATTGAAAAATAAAATTTGGATAATGAAAACCTATACTGTATTTATTCATTTAGATAAAACGCCAAAAAAGTTTCATTCTAATACGAAAAACCCCAACAAAATTTACTTCTAGTCAAAAAACTTGCTTCCGGTAGTATGATTTTTTGGCTATTGAACTCGTCCGAGCTACTTACAACCAAATCGGAAGTAAAATGTGGCCACTAGAGTGAGAACACACATCCCCCCCCCAACAAGTTCTGGGGATAATAGAGAGATCGTTAAGTTTGTGTGTTCCGGAATAAGATATATATGTTTTCTTTATCAGTGTAATTGTAAAATTGTTTTCAAAGTAAACGTTAATAAAGTTTTTGCTTGGTTAATGAAGTAATCCTAAAAAGTTTCCTGAACTACCAACATTAAGAAATATCGTATATGTATATAGACTATGGTAAAATTATCCTAGAAATATAATTACCACTTTATGTCAAAGCTATACTGTAAATATATGCTTAACATTATAATGTGACTTTATAGTGTAAAGAAAACGTATTAGAAATGACGTTAGAACAGTTAATAATGTCGGGATGTCAGCTTCTAACGCAGATGTTGCTGATGTTTATGCAAACACAAGAACCATTGTTTAAAAAGATGTAATATACAGTATTATAGATTAATTCAAACTAGGGTAAGTTTGCTGTATTACTGTGGATACTGTTTTTTGTCCATTAAGTTATATTTACCTATATTATTTATATTCATATATTGTTCGGGTTTACAATAATTTTTTTCTCCCCTTATCTACTTTGTGCAAGTCATTGGGAGGATCAACATGCAGCACACCTGCTGATAACTAGGTTTAAACCTATGATCTCTGTGTTACTAAACTACTCTGACTGTTCTACTGAACTATTCTATCAGCCATTCTATACTTCACCTGAAGTTCAAAATTTATAAATTAGAGGACACGGAGTAAAAAGTAGGAAATGAACCCACATAGTTTATATTTCGAAAAATGTTTAAACATTGTAATAACCCTCATTTCATTACTTAATATAAACTGCTACCTTGGATATTGTATGAGGTATGTACTGTTTTCAGGTTATACTTTAGTATTGCTAGCCTGTGTATTTTAGTTTTGCTAAAATTAAGTTCAAACAATTTTATCACAACATTTTTAATACGAGGAAAACTAACAAAAACAGTTTCTTTAAGGGACATGTTATAAATAAAGAGCGTTCCAAAACTCTCCACCGATAATTTTAGGTATTGTTTCTGGGCCGAAAAACTACCTACCCGATTTCTTTTGCAAATTAATATTCAACTATACAAAATTATACAATAATGTAAATCGAACCATACCGAAACAATTATCATAACAAACGAGAATAATCAAATAATAACAATAAATCGATAAAATTTTCTTAAAATAGAAAAGTTTAATTTTTACGAAGAGTTATAACTTTAACACAAATTTTCACTCACTTACGTTTGCAATCAAATGCGTTTCAACGACACCCGTCATCTTCAGTGACCTCTAAGCAGATTATAATAATTAAAAGTTTGTGTTTGGGAGAGAATTAATTAATAATGATAGTAGCAATGTTTTATTACATAGCTTTTTAATATAAATATCCTTAACTTTAATATATGTTCTCAATTCTTACATTATTTATATGTTTTGTATAATTGCATTGATAGGTAATTGTCCTTAAAGACCGACTGCCAGGTTGGTAATACTACATGCATGATTTATACACGTACACTAATACAATCACAAATAGATATTTACATTTTACATAAGCAATACTATAGATACTCGGATAGTTAAACAAATTACGGTTATATAATTAGTAATTAAATTCTTTTACTACCCCACCTATATTGCCATACTTGTAGGACATATTTCGCAAGCCCCCTCCCCCACCATTTAGATACTGCCCAAATTCATTCCTGGACAATAAAAAACTTCCGAGCAATGTTTTCGAGTTACATTTAATATAGGACAGTAGTTTTAGAATTGTGCGAGAATTAGTGTTAATTTAATTATTCGTGTTTTTACTGAGGCGAAGTTAGGACCATTGGGTCCTCTCTTCCACTTAACCTCGAAACAAAATTACATAAAAATAACAAGTTAAAGCCCCGCATAACATTTTTAACGAACCAAAACATGCAAACACTAAAGAGGATCTTAGTCAATTTCGTTTAAAACAAAATACATTTTCAAAAAGAGCAGTAGAAGAATTGAGGTGAAAAAGATAAACTGCAAGAGTAAAAACTTCAACTAAATTACAAGCGAAAAATATGGACCAATACTTGCTGAGGAAGTGTATAAGCAGAAAAATTATTACAAAATAAAAATAAAAAAACTTAAATTTTTAAATTAGGGTAGTGTATTGAGCATTTACACACTCGTAGCATGAACTATGTTTGATCGTATCAATGAACTCTAGAAACAATATGCCAAGTTCGCGGAAACCCGTGCAACGCTTTTGATCGTGAGTGCGGTAACAAACAAATTTACAGACACTAAGACGAATTGCCTAACGGTCGATTTAAACAGGACCGATTAGTAATACAGAGATAACTATTAACTCGCTACATGCATGCATTACTTAATAAAGTGTTTAGTCGAATGTAAATATTTTATGAATGCACCAGGAAAACTTTATAGCGTTGAAGCAGAAAGCAGAATACTGGGTTTTAGCCTAGATGTTAATTACAGCTTTAAAGTTAGAACTAGGTCGAGTATGAATAATCTAATTGCAAGGAAAGCAGATTAAATGACCGTGCAGAGTGGGTTAATAGAATAATATATCTACGATCTCCATAGGAAAAATGAGCTATTGCAGTGGCCCTTATGGTGAGACCCAAGGTAGGTAGTAGAAAATGAGCACCGACCATGGTCCCCAGAACACGATTTGGGGTGTCATTAAAATTCACACCCATATATGTATATATAGTGATATATATGTGTTCGTACTCTAGCGGCCACATTTTAAGTCCGATTTGGTCCAAATTTAGTGCACGTGTTGGTTGTCTATGTCGCTCGGACGAGTTCGCTAGCAAAAAAAATCCAACAACCGGAAGTACGTGTTTTGACCGGCAGTAACAATTTTTTGAGATTTTTACTACGAGAATTACATTTTTTAGATGTTTTTAGGATGTTATTCTGCACATTTTGTTTTCTTACGCGACCTTATAGCTCGCTTGGTTCCCCCAAAATCGAACAAAACGTAAAATACCATAAAAGTACCAGGTTCGAAGCCAAGTGGTGCAAACTCGCAAGTCCATTAGGTGGAAACAAATTCTACTAATATATTGCGTACACACAGATTCAACGCCTTCGTGAGTAGACCTATTTCCCAAATTTTTGGTTGAAACCCTAAAACATAGACATATGAACTTAGTTTTGAAAATTTGCTCAACTCACGTCAGCGGTCCCGAATTATTGTTACTTGCGAATTTCCATAGGAAAGATGTGATATTGATTGCAGTGGGTTATATATATAGAGAGAGAGAGTGTTTAGAAAATACCGTAACAAATTTCACCAGCCTATTCTATAGGCGAAAAGAAGAAAAATGTTTCAATATTTCTACATTCGTCCGAAAGTGCTAGGTTTTCGAATTGTCATCCATTTTGTTTTTTTACTAACCACTTAACCGTAACTTTGGTGTACATATATGTTGGTAAATAACCTTCTACTCTTGTACAAAAAAACCGAACGTTCTTTTGTATGCTTTAAAAATGCTGTATGTCAAATATCTCTAAAACGACTAACTTAAGGGTCGGCTCTAGCTGTCGGCCATAATGGCTGACACTCCATAAGACCAATGTTAAATTAAAATCCAAATTTTTCCTTTATTTTTGATCGAAAAATTATGAACGATATGCCATTTTAAAGCTATGGTCAATATGCATGCAAATGGCTTTTTAAAAACTTAGAAAAATATTTTGTTTAATATTTATTAACAATTTAAAACATTGATTTTTAATATTTTTTTATGTTGTCACTATTAATTATAACGAAAAACTACTAAGCCATTCGCCTAAAGAATTTCGTCCCCAAGATTTTGGTATTTTTTTTTTAACGCTATTTGAACAATTGCGGGTTTTAAATGGATTTAGGCTGAGCAATGTCCGTGTAACCTACCGCCGCTATAGGGTGATTTTAAATATTTTTTACGTTGTAACTATTAATTATAGCGAAAAATTACCAAGCCATTCGGATAAAGAATTTTGTCCCCAAGAGTTTGGTATTTTTTAAAAACCGCTATTTGAATAATTGCGGATTTTAAATGGATTTAGGATGAGCAATGTCCGCGTAACCTACCGCCGCTGTATGGAGTCGCAGGTTGCTTTCTGTTTTACTAGAGCCGACCCTTAACAAAAAAAGTTATAATTTTTATTACAGACAAAATGATTTTTAACTTTTTTTCGTAGATGATAAGATAACCGAGTTATTGGCTAAAAGCAAAATGTCTTGATAATTGTCCATAACAACACAGAAACAACAATAGTACAATTAAAAACTAGCAGTGCTATTTGTAAACAAAGAAATTGTTGTACGGACCCTGATTAGTACACATGCATTCAAGCGCCTCCTGATAGACTTTCGCAGTTTTTGGAAAACTCTAAGCATTTACCGAATAGTCTAAATATTATTCATATCTGTTTGTGGTAGCCTGGACTACGAGTTTGGGTCTGCTCCAGTAAACGAGAAAGCAACTGGAAACGCAAGAGCTTCTCACTATATCCCTATCGAAACAGTACAATTTCTTGCAGCTGAACGCTTTGACATTGCCACATTTCAAACCATTTTATAAGTCTATCTTTTGTAAAAAAATCTGAATATTCTTGAAAAAATTTCGGATCTGGCTTGCAAATTATTTTTCATTATTAATTTTGTATTGTGTTAGGAAAAAAATTCAAACTTTGTACTTACAAAATGTCAATTACATAACAAATCAAAAGCATTTAAAAAAATGTAAAATGCAAAACGGATGCGTATTGTGACTGTGCTTAAAATGAGACCTTGCAAACAATTTTTATGATAAAAAATAAACGAAATAAATGGTTTGAAATTTAACATTGCTCTTATGGGATAAAAATCCAAGATGGCCGCCACTACAGCAGACCCTTATCAACGTTCCCAGTGTGAGAAGTGCGTCATACATTTGATAATGACTGAACGCGAATGTTGAAATGAAGCTACTAGAGCTACACTAAGCTCTTTGGTGTCCCCAAAGAAAGAAATCAAGGGATTAAGGTCAGGTGACCTTGCCGGCACTGTTCTTGGTAGATCCACATTAAAATGGGCTGGTGCCCCCCCCCCATCCATCAATAACCATGAATCCTAACGTTTGTTGAGTAGAACCTCCTCAAATAAGGCTGGAAGATCAGTTGTAAAGAAGTGCAAGTAAACCAAATAAAAATGTTTCTCTTATTTTATACTTTAGCAACGTGTTGTTAGAAAAGCCTCTCCTATAATAGAGAAAACAAATTGCCGCCTTTTCTTGAGCCTAGTGCATTACTGTTTAATTATCAAAGGCTATTTAGTAAAACACGCAATCCAATATTCATAGGCTGCTGAAATTAAAATTAGTCAATAATTTATTCTCCAGACTAAAGTTTGTGTCCCAAGCACACAGAGACTTGTAGGGAATTAAGTTTACTTTTGAAACTCGATTCTATCAACAAAGGGTTCGAGAAAGGACAATGAAGGACAGCATAATTTGATTTTAGAATAAGCTTTGACACATTCTCGCACTTGGCGATATTAACAACTTGTTAAATAACTAAGGAATAA